>JAJPUD010004174.1:108997-132611 GCA_023553655.1 Myrmecobius fasciatus
GCTGCCGCGGCAGCGGCTGGGGCCCCGGCGTCCGCGGCCCCCAGCGGAGAGAATGAGGCCGAGAGCCGGCAGGGCCCGGACTCGGAGCGCGGCGGGGAGGCGGCCCGCCTCAACCTGTTGGACACTTGCGCCGTCTGTCACCAGAACATCCAGAGCCGGGCGCCTAAGCTGCTACCCTGCCTGCACTCGTTCTGCCAGCGCTGCCTGCCCGCCCCCCAGCGCTACCTCATGCTGCCCGCCCCGCTCCTGGGGGCCGCCGAGACGCCCCCCCCTTCCGCCGCCGCAGCCGCCGCCCCCGGCTCCCCCATCTCTGCCACCCCTCCGTACAGCACCCAAGGTGAGCATAGATCCTTTCCCGCCGCGCGCCCGCGCAAGGCCCTGGACAGGGCGAGCGTAGCGGAGCCGTGCCGCTAGCTGGGGGAGGGGAGCCAAGGGGCGGGGAGGCGGGGGACGCGAGCTAGGGAGGCTCACGGCGCCTCTGTGTGTGTGTGTGCGTGTGTGTGTGTGTGTGTGTGTCTCGACCCTGCTGTCATGTCGCCACTGGCTGGGGGAGGGGGGAGGGGGAGCAGAGAGCGAGAGGAGCGGGTGTGTATGTGTGTGCAGGCGTGTGACATGCATGAAGGGCTCTGTGCGCTCTCTGCGGTGTATCGGCTTCTCTGCAGGCAACTTCCATGGGCGCTGGTGACTTTGCCACCCCGCCGCGGGGAAGACCCAGTGCCCTTCCTCGGCCTCCGCGCCGGGCACCCCGACTTTGGTCAACTCGGGAGACTTTAAAAAAAGCAATGTATTGTTCACGTCGAACTTTTGCAGTTTCCTTGAGTTATTTCTCGGTGTTTGCCCGGAGCTTTTGTCCAGGTCTCCCGTGGTTCCAGGAATATAGGAGAAACCCACCCCAATTTTATTTTTTTGAATTGTGGAAAGGATGCTGCTAAATTTGACGTCCGATTCTGGGGTCGGAGCTTTGATTTCATGTTCTAAGCTGGTTCCTTGCAATGTTCTTGCTCCCCATCCTTAGGGACAAAGGGACAAAATGACGGGGGTTTTATTTTTTCCTCCTGTAAAGGGACTAACTTTAGCGGGCTTGGACACAGGAGAGTGAGAAGAAAAAGAACTAATCCTGAAAAAAGTAAGTTTGTAGGAGTGTCTTTTTTTTTTTTTAAGTATGCACGTAATAATGAAAACAGCTGGAAATGGGAAAGATGTGCGGCTCCTCCTTGGTGAGGTTATTGTTTGTCAGTCTAGTACTAGAATCTGTTTAACAGGTAACTTGACGTTGCTTTTGTTAGGAAGTCTAAACGTTTTTTTAAAGTTTGAAAACATTTCTGTATAATTGAATTTTATATAGTCTTAGAAAAGTTTTGCATTTTTGGATTTTTGTGTATTTTTCTTTAAAGATTGTAAAAGTACATTCAGGAAAATAGGTTAATTGCTTTTCAAAATGGAAATAATTTTATTTTTAACTCCAAACATTTTTAGAGGAAAAACTGGATTTAGCTTATGTTATAGTCCCTGGGCTTGGAGTTTGGAGACCTGAGTTCAAGTTCGTCCTGGAGACACTTGTGTGAACGTGTCAGGACACTGCATTTATGTCTGCCTCAGGTTCTTGTTGTGACGATTAAATTTGATAAGTTCTTTACATCTATTATCTATGTTAGCTATGAAGAATTATTCCTACATTTTGCTGGTGTCCTTTACTTTGTTCTGTGATTTCCAAAACTTCATAACACCATTTGGGATGCAAAGGTGCTGAGTGCTTTACCTTTTGTTTCTCCTCATTTTACAGATGATGCCAAACTGATGGAAGTGACTTGTCCAGGGTCACATAATGGCCTGAGGCAGGATTTGACTGCCACCTAGCTGCCAGATGAAATGCAAAATTATAATTGAACTGGGTTTTAGGGATGAAAAATGCTTTTTATTGGATTAAGTGAACTGTGGCTTTAACATATCCATGTAGTTTATTCATTGTATTATGAACACTGTCCAGCTCACCTCCCAGTAGGGAATCAACTATCCTACCTATTTATCATGGGTGTAAGGGCAATTTTAGTGACTAAATGGGGGAGAGGGAGCTTATCCCATCAAGTAGTATATTATTCAGTGAAATTGCTTTTAAAGAAATAACAATTCATAAAACTATTGTGATCCTTAACTAGAAGATAACCAACGTTTCTTGATCTGGAACTGTCCTGTCTGAGCCTAGAATTAAAATGTTCTAAAAATTGTAAACATTAGTATCATGCAAAGGGGTCTTGCATTTACAGTCAAAGGACTTGTTCAATTATTGAGTCTATTTTATGGTCTGAAAAATAAAGGAATTGGGCTAGATAATATCTAAAATCTCTTCTAGGTCTAAAACTGGAATTCATACAAGTGGGCAAGATAATACTTGTATTGTGAATCCCAGATTGTAGATTGTAATTTACATGAGATTTTTCTTCCTGAATCAATTATCTTGTCTAGTTTCTTCACTTCATTTTTCTCTTTCCTTGATTTGTTTGGGGGGGGGGAGATAATTTTAATTTAAATGATTAGAAAGGCAAATCTTCAAAAATTATATGAATTTTAAAGCAGGGTAGAATTGATTTCCTGGAGTTCATGTTGACTTCCTTAAAAGAGGCATTATGATGTAGTGGGAACAAAAACACTGGAATTGTCATCATCATATTATGGTATTTTAGCGATAATCTAATTCAAACCTTTCATTTTGCAGTTGAGTAAACTGCCTCAGAATGATTTGCTCGACATCACTCAGGTGGTAAAGTAGTTGGGGGTAATCAGAAGACTAAATCTGTTTTCTGCCACAGTGAAATTAAGTGTCCTTTTCACACATGAAAATCGTTCATAAATTTGGTGTTCATTGAGCCCTGTGTTCTCTTTAGTTAAAGCCAAGTATTTACTGAGTATCATGGGAAATATAAAAATATTTAATAGAGGTAAGTGAGGTGAGAGACTAATGTAAATGTAGTAGGTCATGCCTTCTTTAATTCTTGTTTCCTCATCCTAGTGTAGAACCTTTCAGCTCTTAACAGATTATCACTTATGGTTCTATAATCATTACTAATGAAGCAGTGTGACAATGCACATAAGAGTTCTGAAAAGCAGTTTAGATTTCGTCAAGTAAAGATGCTAAACTTTGCACATATTCTTTGACTCAGCAATACCAGTGCTAGGCTGCTACCCTAAAGACCAGAAAAGATAGAAAAGAACCCACATCATCAGTTGGGGAATGACTGAATAAATTATGGTCTATTGAAGTAATGAATACTTTTGTGGTATGGGCCGAGTTCAGAGATCCTTATGCAGAAGCAGAACAATTTACACAATAACATGAAGACAAACAACCTAGAAGACTTATCAATGAAATGTTACTCGTCTTCTGACAAGTATTGGACGGAGGAGTGCTGCAAATTAAGAGACCGTTCTTGGACGACACCAATGAGGATATTTGTTTGCTTGACTTGACATCTGTTTTAAATTTTGTTGTGTTTTGTTTTTTAATGAAGAAGGTACAAGGGAGAATTTATTTTTTTGATCACTTAAAACATGAAACTAATTGACTACACAGAAAAAAGAGCAAAAGGAAGTTCAGAAGGATAACGGGAAAGCAAGGGATCTTTATTGCTATCATGTTAAATTTAAGTGGCACTAAAAAAAATTGCAACAAGTTTCATATAAAATCCTCATTTCTGTTCATTGTGTATTGAAATGTTCAGGTTTTATGTCTGCTAAATTCATTAATATAAAATTGATGTTTTTGTGTCATTTCTTAAGGATTCCACACACATTGACTGTACAGAAAACTGTCACTGTTAGTCCTTTGAAGTCGCTGTTGCTCATTGCATTACTCAGAGTACTGTAATCTTCAGTGTTTTCCTTTTTGACAATTGCTGTACTATACATTATTCTTTTCGTTCTGCTTACTTTGTTCTGTATCAATTTCTACAAGTCTTCCCAAGTTTTCCTTCTTGTTTCTTTGTATGTGTCATTTCTTACAGTTCAGTAATTTACTGTGATACACACCCTACTTTTTGTTCAGCCAAGCCATAGACTTACTAAAAAGTATATTCTAGTACCATTAAATTACAAATTATTTTGTGCCAGTCCTCACCTCAGCATTAATGTTCCTGTTTTCTCCTGTTCCATAATTTTGTTTCTTTGGTCAGAGACTCTTGAACCAAAATGGTTCTTTATGATTTTTGTGGTGATTATCTTATATTTAGATTTTTATTAAATGTTTAATACAAATATTTTCCCCTTCTACTTTATCTTCTAATTCTAGCTGCATTGATTTTCATAATGCAAAAGCATTTTGACTTTTGCCTTCTGCCTAGTTTTGTGAGATCAAATGAGATAATTAAGTAATTAGCACAGTGTTAGGCATGTAGTAGGTATTATATATAAATGTTAGCTATTACTGTTAGATATCTGGTATTGCTAGGTGTCTTTCATTCCCTTTTTTTTTTCCTGAAAATTAATTTTTATTGATTTTTTTTTCCCCATCTCCTACATTTTCATTTGTATCCCTCTTCCTTTCCCAGAGAGCTGTCCCAAGGAACAAAGATCATTTCTCAAAAAAAAGGGGAGGGGGAATCAATATATTAAAATATTTTAGATGTTCCACATTCATAGATTTCCCATTTCTGCAATGGAGTCCCTTTCATACCTTATGCATTGTTTATTCTTGAGTTTCTTTAGCTTGTTCTTGAAGTGTTCTATTTTTTCTTGGCCTTTGCGTAGCTTCTTTGATTTTTATCCATTTCCATAATATAAGCTGTAAGCAAATGTGTGGTAGTGTGAATAAAAAGAGCACTGAATGTGAGGATAATCATAAAATTTAGATTAGGAAGGAATTTTGGGGATTCTTAAATACCCTTATTGTGAGCGTTTTCTTTATAAAATGAGGATTATAATACTTGGGTTATTTATATACCTCACTTGGGAGATCAATTTTTGTAAGCTGAGTACTGGTGCTATTTTTATTCAAAATCCTTTGTGTATGCAGATAATCTCAACTCTGAACTCTCCACTATTGAACACTAATTTCATTTCTAATGGTTACTTCTAGTATTCATCACCTCAGATTCAACATAATAAAGATCATCTTGAAGTTTCAAGTATATATGGAAATACATTGACAAGATATGAATTTTTTTCAGAAAAAATCCTTTTAAGAATTAATGATTATAAACAGATTGAATTCTTCATTTTCCCCTTCTTTGCCTCTTCTCAGCAAAATAGCTTATTACTTTTTTTTTCTTTTCTTTTATTAAAGCTTTTCATCTTCAAAACATATGCATGGATAACTCTCAATCACTCTTGCAAAACCCCAAGAATAGCTTACAATCCTAAGTGCTTCAAAACCTCGGACTTTTTTGTTCCTTCCTCTCCAGCAACCATGTTCTGTTGATTATTTGCAGTGACTAGCATCTATCCTTTTTCATTCCTACTACTGTGTTAATCTAGACTCCTGATCATTTTCCACCTGGTTTTTATTTGGTTTGGTCAGATTAATTTGTAAAGCTTTGCTTTTATATCAATCACTCTCTGATTTTTAGTTAGGAATTTAATATCCTTAGACTGTAAGTTAAGGCTATCATACTCCCCATTGTCATTTAGGAATTCCCTATGAGAAACTTCAGATCTAGTCTGGTCGTTTATTTGTGTTTTTCTCCTTCCATGCTTTTTATTTATATTTTCTCATTCAAACCAAAGCAATGAACATTGATCATTTATTTACCATCTTGTTATCTCTGCCATAATGAAACAACACATCTTCTGTGACATTCAAATTTTGCCCTTCCTTATTCAAATCCTCTTACCACCCCAAATCCAAATGATTCTTCTCTCCTCCTAAGAAACTTATTTGTTAATTTACTATAAGAACTCCCCAGATAATTTTTGTTTTATCCTCTGCTGCTTCTGTGAGGTTTTTACCTTTCTCTGTCAATTACAAATGTACTAGAGCATAAAGCTAGGGCAAAGAGCAGATATTCTAAGTTACAAACCTGGAGAGATCATGGTGTGCCCAAGGTTACACAGCTAATCAGTGGCAGGCCTAGGATTAGAACCCAGATTACTTGATTTCCAATTCACGGTAGCACATTTGTCCTTACCATAAGTGGGCAAAAGAGATACCAACATATGGTACTGACATTTTGAAAAACAAAGCATCCTTGACTGCCAGCCTTTCCATTAAACATTAGTGGTGGCATGGTATAGTGAAAAGATTAAATTTATAAGCAGAAAGCCTAAGGTGACCTAAAATTTCCAGTTTTAGATCTGATCACTAGAAGTCCTCAAGTAAAAGATCATTTCACAGATGTGGGATTGATCTAGGTTTGAAACTGAGCCCTGCTACTTAATAGGAATATCCGTTTTGGCAAGTTAATTGAGCTTGATTTTATTTTTCTATAAAGTAGCAATGATAGATTGTATTACCTATTCCACATTATTACCAAAAAAATCATATTAATAAATTTCTTACTATACAAATCCTGCAACAGTCAAGCATGTAAGAATGATTATCACAATCCCTTCTGTTACAAATGTTTTTAATTATAGATCTGACCTTGTGGTTTTTCTTATTCAATTTGTGTGGCTTATTTCTAGTATAAAATAAACTACAACAATCTTTCCAGCCTCAATGACTGTCGTCCTATTTCAAGCATTTTGTAGTCCCGCCTGACAGACACACCATTTTCTGTTTCCATGCCATTGTACACACAACCCCAATTACTTGGAATTCATTCACCTATTACATTCACCTCAGTGAATTTTTTAATTTTTATTACTCTTTCATTTCTAAATACATTCCTTTTCCCCCTCATCCCCAGTGAGCCTTTCTATATAACAAAAAATGAGTGGGGGGAAAAAAAAATTTGGGAGAATTAACCAGCATATTAAGAAACACTTAATGATCAAGGGATATGAACAGACAATTTTCAGATGATGAAATTAAAACCATCTCTAGTCATATGAAAAGTTGCTCCAAATCACTATTGATCAGAGAAATGCAAATTAAGCAACTCTGAGGTACCACTACACACCTGTCAGATTGGCTAAAATGACAGGAAAAGATAATGACGAATGTTGGATGGGATGTGGGAAAACTGGGACACTGATACATTGTTGGTGGAACTGTGAACGGATCCAACCATTCTGGAGAGTAATTTGGAGCTCTGCTCAAAACGTTATCAAACTGTGCATACCCTTGACCCAGCAGTGTTTCTATTGGGCCTACATCCCAAAGAGATTTTAGAGGAGGGAAAGGGCCCCACATGTGCAAGAATGTTTGTGGCAGCCCTTTTTGTAGTGGCTAGAAACTGGAAACTGAAGGGATGCCCATCAATTGGAGAGTGGCTGAATAAATTATGGTATATGAATGTTATGGAATATTATTGCTCTGTAAGAAACGACCAGCAGGACGATTTCAGAGAGGCCTGGAGAGGCTTGCATGAACTGATGCTGAGTGAAACGAGCAGAACCAGGAGATCATTATACACGGCAACAACAATATTACATGATGATCAATTCTGATGGACATGGCTCTCTGCAACAAAGAATTGTCTCAAACCAGTTCCAATTGTTCACTGAAGAAGACCATATACACCCAGAGAGAGGGATATGAAATATGGACCACAACATAACATTTTCATGCTCTCTATTGAGGTTTGCTTGCATTGTGTTTCCTTTCTCTGATTTTCTTTTTTTTTTTTCTTGTAGATAGGATTTTTCTTGCACAACTTGTCAAGTATTATTACATTATTAACATGTAGTGGACTTCCTGCCATCTAGGGGAGGGGAGGGGACTGGGGGTAAAATTTGTAATGGAAAGCTTTGTAAAGATTAATGCTAGGGAACTACCCATACATATGTTATACAAACAAAAAGCTTTAATTAAAAAAAAAACATTTAATATATTTAGTATTCCATATCCATAATCCCCCATCCCTACAAAGAAAGGGAGGTACATTCTCACATCTTTTTGAGGCTAAGCTTGTTCATTATTAGTCAGCATTTTAGATCTTTCTATTTACATTGTTACTGTGCATATTGCTTTCCTGGTTTTGCTTCTTTCACTTTATATCAGTCAATTCCCATGTCTTTCTAGAGCTTTATTTATCATAAATATTTCTTAAATAATGCATTATTAATCTTTGTCTTGAGGTGCTCTAGTGGATTTTCTCTGCAAACTGGTTATATATTCCTAATGAAGAGAACACTTTTTTTTTAATGAGATAATAAACATGGCATTATATGACTGCTGAAAAATTCAGGTTTATCCAAAATTGTTCTTGATTATCCCAAATCTTTTGCCTCAAAATCGATGTCATTTTGCACATTGCTATTGTGGCACTACAAATATTTTCTTTTGCAACATTTTCTTTGGTGTTATAGTACTTATTTTTTTTAAATAATTTTTTGGTAATTTTTATTGTTAGATTTTTCATTAAATGCTAGTACTTACTACAATAATAACTTGCCCCCAAGCTCCAAGTTTATTTGTAATTGCAACATAAAATTTTCTTTTTTTAATTAAAGCTTTTTATTTATGTAACATAAAATTTTCTTTTACTAGTAGTTAATCTAAGACTAACTATAAAGACAAGTATAAAAATTATAAAACCCAGTTATGAGTATTTTATGTAGAACAAGCTGCTTAATAACTTTCGAATTTATTTTGTTACATTAAGTTTTAACTGTCTCCTTTCTTCCTTCTCCATCCCAAATAGAGACCACTATTTCCTTATACCCATTTCTTTTTCTTTATTTTTAATACACATTGCTTTATGAATCATGTTGAGAGAGAAAAACCAGAGTAAAGGGAAAAATCATGGGAGAGATTGGGGGAGGGGGAGACAGAAAAAAGAAGTGAACAAAGCAGATGTTGATTTACATTTTGTCCGAAGTCTATTGGGATTGCTTTGGATCACTGAGCCAAGTCTTTCATCACATAATTTTGCTGTTATTATGTACAGTACAATGTAGTCTTGGTTCTGCTTGTTTTACTCATCATCAGTTCATGTAAATCTTTTCAGGTCTTTCTGTAATCAGCTTGTTCATTTTTTTATAAAACAGTAATATAAATCTAAGTTTATATTTATATTTATTATATTATGTATTATATATAATACTTATACATATATAAATAAATCAATAAACAGTTATCTTCATTTATCACAACTTGTTCAGCCATTTCCTAATTGATGGGCATCCACTCATTTTCCAATTCTTGGCTATCACAAAAAGGGCTGCTACAAATATTTTTGTACATGTGGGTCCTTTTCCCTCCTTTATGATTTCCTCAAGATAAAGACCTAGTAATGGCTTTGCTGGGTCAAAGGGTATGCACAATTTGATAGCCCTTCGGGCATAATTCCAGATTGCTCTTCATAATGGGTGGATCATTTTACAGTTCCACCAACAATGCACTAGTGTCCTACTTTTCCAATATCCCCTCCAACATTTATCACTTTTTTCCTGTCATTTTAGTCAACCTGAGAGGTGTGAGGTAGTACCTCAGAGTTGTCTTAATTTGTGTTTCTTTAATCAGTAATAATTTAGAGCATTTTTTCATAACTATAAATGGCTTTAATTTTAATTATTATCTGAAAATTGTTCCTATCTTTTGACCATTTATCAGTTGGGGAATGATTTGTATTCTTATAAATTTGGCACAGTTCTTTATGTATTTTGGAAATGAGGTTTTTATCAGATATACTAGCTGTAAAGATTTTTTTTCCCCCAGCTTTGAACTACCCTTACAATCATCTATTGGTTTTGTTTGTGCAAAAACTTTTTAATTTATTGTAATCAAAGTCCATTTTGCCTTTTATAAGTTCTATAGTTCTTCTGGTCATAAATTCCTACCTTATCCAAGGATCTGATAGGTAAATTATCCCTTGTTCTCCTAATTTATGATATCCTTTATGCCCAAATCATGTGTCCATTTTGATCTTATTTTGGCATGGGGGTGTGAGATGTCTGTGCCAAGTTTCTGACAATTTTCTGTTTTCCCAGCAATTTTTGTCAAATAGCTTATTCTAGAAAATGTACTTTGGGAGTTTATCAAATACTAGATTGCTGTAGGCCTTGATTATCCTGTTGTATGTATCTAATCTATTCCACTGATCCACTACTCTACCAAATGGTTTTGATGACTCCTGCTGTTTCCTTTTTTTTTTTTTTTTTTTTTTTTGAACAAAAAGGTTTGAAATACATGGCTCAGTACCAGTCTTAAATCTGCTTCTGAATTGAGGATTTTTTCTTCCCTTTATTTCAATTTAAGACAAGAATAAAGTGAAAATACTTACACAAGCATTTCGTGGAAAATAGTAAGAGAATTTTTTTTTTTTTTTCTTTTTTTTCTTTTTGCTGAGGCAATTGGGGTTAAGTGACTTGCCCAGGGTCACACAGCTGTTACGTGTCTGAGACCAGATTTGAACTCAGGTCCATCCTGACTTCAGGGCTGGTGCTCTATCCACTGCGCCACCTAGCTGCCCCATAGTAAGAGAATTTTATAAGTTCTTACTGAGAGATGGAAACTCATTTATAATTTTCAACCACTTAAGCAACTGATAAAAAATGAACAGCTAGGGCAGCTAGGTGGCGCAGTGGTTAGAGCACCAGCCCTGAAGTCAGGAGGACCTGAGTTCAAATTTGGTCTCAGACACTTAACATTCCCTAGCTGTGTGACCCTGGGCAAGTCACTTAACCCCAATTGCCTCAGCAAAAAAAAAAAAAAAATGAACAGCTAGTTAAGATAGGAAGTATTTGCTTTCTCCTGGCTAAAGTTTTACATTAAATGATGCATCTATTATGTAGGTAATAATTTTTATAGGGAAAGAGTTTCTTTACATGGGCTTTTTTTTTGTTTTGTTTAAACTATGGTCATAACCACGCTGCGCTCTTAACATAAACAATTGAACAACTTACCAATATTATCTGCCAGTTCATTTGATAATCTGCCAGGCAGAAAAACAGTGACAAAAAGATATGTTTTAATTGGAAAACAGCCATAACATTTCAAGGAAATATAAGATTCGTTTCTACAAAATGTAATGGTTTTATAATATTGTTGTAGTTTCAAGATGGCTTGTAATATACATACTCAATAATCATGGTTTTCAAACAACCTGACATTTGATCTGCAAGAATCAACATTTTGATCCGCATGATTACATAGTTCATGAAGTACAATTTCAGAGGAAAGAAGGAGCTACTTATTGTCATGAGAATATGTGCATAATGTCTAGTCATCTGCTTGGAATCATTTTGTCCTCAAATGATGAACCCTTGTTGCAGTTTGGAAACAATTTGATCAAAGGTTGAAAAACTCCAAAAACATTGCATTTAGAAGTATTGAGACATGACTAACTTGGAGATGAGTTTTTCATGACTACATGTGTATAACTATATAACATCATTGCTTGCCTTTTCAGTAGTGGTAAAGAGGGGAGGGAGAAAAGTTGGAGCTCAATTTAAAAACTTTTTTACATATAATTGGGAAAAATAATTATATTATGAAAAAAGTGTTCAGAGTGGCAATTGTGTACATAATCATGATAGTTTTAAATTGCTACAAAAACAAGCCTATAATGCTTCAAACTTGCAACAGTTAATATAATACAGTTGGGCAATTACTCCTTTTGGAGGCAAAGAATTTTTAGCATGAGCTCCTTGAAACTTTTACGGAGAACCTCCTGAATGGTAACCAGTAACCCTAGTTTGAGTAAAACTACAATAGGGATTGAAGTACAAGGGCTTGCTAAATGGAAATATCTATAAATAAGAGATCTTTAGGATTTAGAATTCCTTACATATTATACAAATGGTCTAGTAGTTAAGCTCCTGCAAGAGGTCTTCAGCATAGCCTTGGGCAGAGAAGCTTTCTCCAGCAGCCAGACTCCAGAGGTCAGACTACCAACTGCTTATAGTATAGCCTCAGGAATTGCTGGAAGCACCAGCCTGGCCTCTGCATGTGCCAGATAAGCAACACTAGGACCCTAGCTTGGCATCAGGGAAGCTGTCCCAACCGTTCTGGCCAGCTCACCCTCTCTGTACAACCTCAGGGCAATGTCAGTGTAGCACTAGATACAAGAACCTTGAAACGGTGCTCCTTCTACCTAGTGAGCAAAAGTCAAATTTAAGAAAGGGGAAGGGGGTGTTGGAAAGCTGCACACCTCTCCCCATGAGAGGGGGGGGGAAAGTATCTGGAATAGAAAGTTGTGACAAGGGAAGGGCAAGACACAGAAGGGGACAACATTAAAACCCCAGAGAAAAATATGTGATCTCAAGCACAAAACTCATAGAAGAGCTTAAAAAGGAGTTTTAAAAACTCTTAAAAACTCAGAAGCAAAGTATAAGAAAAATTGGGAGGAAAAGAGTGATGCAAAAGAATTGAGAAAGTTAACAGAATGGAAAAAGAACAGCTGCTTAAAAATGCAACTGGCCAAATGCAAAAGGAAGTGAAAAGCTAATGGAGAAAATAGCTGCTTAAAAGTCAAGAATTGGCCAAATTCAAAAGAATGAAAAATCTCTTGAAGAAAACGTAAAATAATTCATTGAAAAAACTGACCTTAGAAAGTAGCTCTGGAAAGACAATGTCAGTATTATTGGGCTACCGTCTTTCAAGAAATTATCAAGGAAAGCTGCCCTGATATCTTGAAACCAATAGGCATTAAACCTCAAGAAAGATCTTAAAAACTCCAAGCAGACTTACAGCCAAATTACAGAACTATTAAGTCAAGGGGAAAAAAAAATTCTGCAAGTGACCAGAAGCCATTCAGATATTGGGGAGCCACAATCAGAATTACATAGGACCTAGCAGTTACAACATTAAAGGTTGGCGATCATGGACATATTCTGGAAGGCAGAGGTGCTAGGACTAAACCAAGAAAAACCCACCCAGCAAAGTTAAATATAATACTCCAAGGGAAAACATTGATCATCCAATTAAATAGAAGGATTTTTATCTTTCATAAGGAAAAGTCCAGAATTGAACAAAAAATTGCATCCACTATCAAGACCTAAGAGAAGCAGAGGGAACTTAAATGGGGCTGGTTTACCCCCCAACATGGAAGATACTTGTAATTCTTTAAAAACACAGCACCTGTTCCTCCATCTAAAAGGAATGGGAATACGGTTATAAGATGAATTTGAGGGAATGACATAATAGGGAATGAGAGACTTGTTTCTGAGTGCAGAAAGAAAGGAGCAGTAGAATGGAGTAATTTATTTCACATGAAGAGGTACAAAAGCTCTGGTACATTGGAGATGAGGATGGGGAAGAGGTTAATGGGCCTCCCTTAAAACTTACCAGTATTGATTCTCAGGAGTAATATACATAATCATTTGAATACAGAAATACATTTTGCCAGAGTGAGGTAAGGAGATCAAATAAAGATGAGAGGTGGAGGAGTGGACAGGCATAACAAGAGTGGGGATACTCTTCAAATACTGTTAAGGAGGGAAAGAGTGAAGATAGAAGACAGGAAGGAAAATATGCAATAATTATGAATGTAAGTGAGATGAAATCTTCCATAAAAAAGAAATGGATGGCAGAGTGAATAAAAAACCGGGATCCTACAATCTTTACTAGAAACACAAAGCACATACACACAAAGTAAAGGTAGGGGCTGGAGCAGAATCTCTTCACTGAATTTAGAAAGAACACGGGGGTAACAATCCTGGTTTCAGACACTGCAAAAGCAAAAAATAGATATAATTAAAAGAAATAAGGAAGCTACATTTTGCTAAAAGGTATAATAGATAATGAATTAATGTCAATACTAAATATAAACACCCAGTGGTTTACAGGTTTATGACTAAAATGTCATAGATAATTTTGATTACTGTAGCCAAGATTAGGAGAGTAGAAAGTTGGGGAAAACAATATAGGGAATATTTTTGATAAGGTCTGCATTTTTTAAATGTATAAAGAGCTGAGTCAAATTTGTAATGGTTTATGGTTTATGCAATTAAAGGATATGAAAGGCATAGTTTTTCAGATGAAGAAATTCAAGCTATGTAGGTATATGAAGTACTCTGAATCTTTTTTGATTAGAGAAATACAAATAAAAAACAAATTTGAGGTAAAAACCTAACATTAATCGAAATGACAGAAAATATATGTTGGAGAAGATATGGGGAAATTGGGACACTAATATACTGTTGGTGGAGTTGTGAACTGATCTAGGTATATTCTAGAGAGCAGTTTTGAACTATGTTCAAAGAGCAACCAAATTGTGTATGGTCTTTGATCCAACAATATAATTTCTAAATCTATCCCAAAGAGATCATAAAAGGAGGGAGGGGGAAAGGGCTTCCATGTGTGAGAATATTTGTGGCTATCCTTTTTGTGGCAAAATGTTGGAAGTCCCATCAATTAGAGAATGGCTCAAAAACCGATTTCAGGAAAACTTGGAAAGACTTATATAAACTGATGGAAAGTACAATGAGCAGAACCAGGAAAATATTGTACACAATGACAGCAACATTGTATGATGTTTAACCATGAATAATTGAGCTCTTCTCAGTAGCAGAATTGATCCTAAGACCTAGTGCAAAGGATCCAGCAAGGAAAATGTTATACACATCTAAAGAACTGATGGACTCTGAAAGCAGATCAAAACATATTTTTTTCCACTTAGTTGATACTTTTTCATGCTCCCCCCCCCGTCCTTATGATTTATTTCTTTAACAACTGTTGACTAATATGGAAATGTTTCACATAATAGTGCTTGTATAACCTGTATCAAATTGCCCTTTTCAGGAGAAGAGGAGAAAGAGGAAGGGAGAAAATTTTGCAACTCAAAATCTTATAAAAATTACTGAAAATTGTCTTGACATAATTGGGGGAAATAAAATACTATTTAAAAATATAGTGAAGTTCTCATTAGCTTTTCATAGCTGCCAGATCATAAAGGATATATTATCTTTTATGTATTCAGTGATAAGG
Organism: Myrmecobius fasciatus; assembly: GCA_023553655.1. Classification (NCBI taxonomy): domain Eukaryota; kingdom Metazoa; phylum Chordata; class Mammalia; order Dasyuromorphia; family Myrmecobiidae; genus Myrmecobius; species Myrmecobius fasciatus. The sequence continues at coordinate 123,960 of JAJPUD010004174.1, forward strand.
AACCATTGGAGTTTATTAGAAGGGAATGGGAAATAGGGTTTGATCTGTGATTTAGGAATATCATTTTGATAGTTGAATGAAGGATACACTTGAAGCAAGAGAACCCACATTGCAAAGTTATGAGAACCCAAACTTGAGAGAGGTATTTGGGGGAGAAGGTGGTAGGTGGTCGGGACAGACTCCTAGACCAGAAGTAAAATTCTAAGAAACATTTCTTCTTTCTAGAAAAAAACCACTACCATCTACTCTTTGTACTATAGAAGAGTCATTTAGTTTTATAGAGAAATGCAAGCTCCCTGATTTCATATTCACAAATAGAACAAAGTAAAAGACTTAGGGTATTGGAAAAGCAAAATTTACAAAACTTGACAACAGATAGGTGCTGTTAGAAAGTGAGGAGTCAGGGTGACCCTTGGTTTCCCTGGGTTACTGGGGGGGGGGGATGGTGATATAATAATAATGAAAAAAGAAGGAACCAGAGATTGAGAGAGGCAGGAAGAAGTTCAGTTTTGAATATGCTGGGTTTAAAAGCCTAATCGCATAAAAACACTAGAGAGTATAGGAATAAATGGACTTTTCCTTAAAATCGTCAGTAGTATATATTTAAAACTATCAGCAAGCATCATATGTAATGGGGATAAACTGGAACTATTCCCAATAAGATCATAGGTGAAACAAGGTTGCCCACTATCACCATTACTGTTCAATAATTGTATTAGAAATGCTAGCTTTGGCAAGAAAAGAAAAAGATTAAAGGAATTAGAGTGGGTAATGAAGAAACCAAATTATCACTCTTTGCAGATAAGATGGTATACCCTAGAGAATCAACTAAAAAACTATTAGAAATAATCCACAACTTTAGTAAAGTTGCAGGATACAAAATAAATCCACATAATCAGTATTTTTATACATCACTAACAAAATCCATCTGCAAGAGGTACAAAGAGAAATTCCACTTAAAATGTCGATAGTAGAAAAAAGCCTGATCCCTATTTCAGATCAGAAGAGGTTGATAAAGGGAGAAAAAAAAGCTACAAAAAAGACTTGTCTAAAGGAACACATCCCCCTTACTAGAATTCTTGAAGCAAAAATGATAGTCTTATCTGGTAGACATGTTATGAAAAAGGTAATTTTTTTTTAAATTAAAGCTTTTTATTTTCAAAACATGCATAATTTTAAGCATTCACCTTTGCAAAATCTGGTGTTCCAAATTTTTTCTCTTTTCTTCCCTTTTCCCCTAGAAGGCAAGTAATCCAATATGTTAAATATATGCAATTCTTAGTTGTTTTCTTAATTTTTTTTCCTTTAATTTTTAAAGCTTTTTATTTTCAAAACATGCGCGGATAATTTGACAGCATTGACCTTTGCGTAGCCTTGTGTTAGATTTTCTCCTTCCCCTCACCACCTCCTTTAGATGGCAAGCAATCCAATATATGGATTAAACATGTTAAAATATATATATTAAATCCAGTATGTGGATTTACACACAATTAATTCTCTTGCTGCACAAGAGAAATCAGATTTTTAAAAAAAGTAAATGTGTAAGAAAAAATGCAAGCATTTTGTTTTTCTTCTTAGGTTTTTTTTTTTCTCTTTCTAGATCTGATGTTTCTTGTGCAGTAATATAACTGTATAGATATGTATACATATATTGGATTTGTCATATGATTTAACATATTTAGCATGTATTAGATTACCTGTCATCTAGGGGTAGGGTGGGGGGAAAGAGGGCAAAAGCTTGGAACAAAAAAAAAAAGTTTTGCAAAGGTCAATGTAGAAAAATCACTCATGTTCTGTAAATAAAAAGCTTTTAATTAAAAAAAAAAGAAAAGAAAAAATGCAAGCAAACAACAAAAAGTGAGAATGTTAAGTTGTTATTCACCCTCAGTTCCCACAATCTTCTCTCTGGATGTAGATGGCTCTCTTCATCACAAAATCATTGGAACTGGCCTCAATTGTTGGAAAGAGTCTTGTTAATCAGAATTGATCATCACATAATCTTGCTGTTGCCATGTGCAATGATCTCCTGGTTCTGCTCATTTCACTTAACATCAGTTCACGTAGGTCTCTCCAGGCCTCTCTGAAATCATCCTCTTGGTCATTTCTTATAGAACAACAATAATAATTCATATACCATAATTTATTCAGCCATTCTTCAACTGATGGGCATCCACTCAGTGTCCCAGTTTAATAGGGTAATTCTTTAGCTTTGGTTTGAATTAGATTACTTTTGAGGTGCCTTCCAATTCTGAGATATTGAAGCCTGATCCTTGATAGAGCTCTGTGACATCCAAGGGACTTTGTCTTTTGGCTTTGTTTGTCAGTGTGAGACTTGGGAGCTTGTATTTGTCTGGAAAACTGATTGAACCTGCTATGGCATAGAGAGTGGATGATGAGACAGCAAGATGGCACAATGGAGTCAGGAGGACCTGAGTTCTAATTTGACCTCAGACACTTAATACTTTCTGGATTGTAACTCTGGGCAAGTTACTTAACTCCAATTGCCAACAACAATAAAAAGTGAATTATGGTGTTCTTTCTAGAAAGAAGAAGAAATGTTTCCCTTAGAATTTTACTTCTGGTTTAAGGATCTATCAACTATCTTTTTTTTTTTTTTTTTTTGCTCCTTTCTGTGGTTCAGTTTACAATGAAATGCTAAGTCTTAAGAATTTCTGTGTCTTCGATATAAGAACCATGAAGAAATTGCATTAGATGAAGTAAACTGAAGTTAGGAGGCTGTTAACAGTAATGTGGATGTAAATATTTCAGCTGGATTATCATCCTCCAATGGATTAGCATTTGTGTAAGGGAAAATCAGTCTGGCAGACTTTCCTCTTTTTTTTCCCTTAAGGTTCTCATCCCTTAATTTTATGTACAAGCAAGTTTCATGCTTTAGAAAACTATTTAATCTTTCATAGAAATAAGAAATCACATTTGCTAATCTATTTGCTTTAATATTGCAGTGCTTAATCTTAAAGTGCAATTCAAACATTGTAGAGAGAATTAAAATGGGAACTGCCTGCCACTTTGCTCCAGTTGTAAGCTTCTCAAGAAAATATAATAGAATTGATGGTATAAGGTTTGAATCCTTATTAATAAATTGTTTTAATCTAGATTTAAATTTTTTTTAATATTAAAGTGAAACAACTGTTTGCTTTATAATAGAATTTTTTAAAAATTAGATTCATGTTTGGCTTGGTAGTTGTTTAGTTGTAAGAGGAAGTTAATGGATGTAGTCCAAGTTGACAGGATATGAAAGATTATCAATTTATTTTGTTCAAATAATTGATTATATGTTTTGCGGGGGGGGGGGGTGTCCGCCATTTCTAGTATCAAGTTATTTAGATTTCATAGTTCCACTTTAGTATACAAAGAGTAGTTACCCCTTTAAAAAGGAAATTAAAACTATTTGGTAAATCTGCAAGTAGGTTGTAGCTTTACTATTATTAGGATGTGGAACTTCAGAAACCTACAGTTTATAACATGTTAGGAATCAGGAATTTTAAATATTTGTTTAATATTCTCAATGCCCATTTAACCCAACTCCTTCCCACTCACTCTGTAAAAGTTATATCATTAAAGAGTTTACAGGGAAGAGGAAACATAATTATAATTGTTTTTTCATATAATTTTGAATTTCAGTTCAAAAAGGGACCTTAAAAATCATGCACTTCAACTCATTTCTTGGGGCAAAAAGGGAACAAGGAAATTGAAGCATAGAGAGGTGATGTTACTTTGAAAATGTATAATTTCTGGTTAAAAGGGTATTAGGATTTGAATCTATTTAGTCCAAGTACAATGCAAATAAACACTTGCTGAAACAACAAATTTTTATTTTTAAGAAGGAATCCCTGTCAGTAGTATTGGCTAACTACATAATATTTAGCTATATTAGAACTGCTTTTTTAATATTTATTTATTTTTATTGGAGTTGCTCTACCCTTCTCCAAACTGAGGAATTATTTCCCAGAGGACATTTATTGAAATAACATAGTATTTTAAGGAAAGAGCAGCACACAGTTCTTTTTGTTTTACTGCCATCATATATTGAAATTTCTTGACCTTTTCCCCTCTTTAAAAAATTTTTTTTAATGTTTGATTAAAAATCTTAACATTTAACATTAGTTAACTTTGCTTTTCATTCATTTAGTTTTTAAATATATTAAGTATTAATACCTTTTCAATTATTTCTTTGATCTTCATACACAGTTTGATAGCTCTTTGGGAATAGTTCCAAACTGCTCTCCATAATGATTGGGTAGGTTCACAGTTCCACCAACAATGTATTAGTATCCCAGTTTTTCCACATTCCCTCCAACACTCATCATTTTTTCCTGTCATCTTAGCCAATTTGAAAGGTGTGTAGTGGTACCTCAGAGTTGTGTTAATTTGCATTTCTCTGATCGATAGTGATTTGGACCACCTTTTCATATGCTTAAAATGGTTTCAGTTTCTTCTGAAAATTGTTCATATCCTTTGATCATTTATCAACTGAAGAATAGCTTGAATTCTTATACATTTGAATCAATTCTCTATGTATTTTAGAAATAAAGCCTTTATCAGAACTCTTGAATGTAAAAAATTTTCCCCCATTTTATTACTTCCCTTCTAATCTTGTCTGTATTGGTTTTGCTTGTACAAAAACTTTTTAACTTCATGTAATCATAATTATCTATTTTGTATTCAATTATGTATTCCAGTTCTTTGACCACAAATTACTTCTCCACAGATCTGAGAAGTAAACTATTCTTTGTTCTTTTAATTTCCTTATAATATCACTCTTAAGGTCAAAATGGATTCATGGTTTAGACATAATCTTGATATAGGGTTTTAGGTGTGGATCAATGCCAGATTTCTTCCATATTAATTTACAATTTCCCCCAGCAGTTTTTGTCAAATAGTAACTTCTTTTCCCAAATGCTGGGGTCTTTGGGTTTATCAAACACTGGATTGCTATAATCATTGACTGTTTTGTCCTGTGAATCTAACCTGTTTCACTGATTGACTACTCTATTTCTTAGCCAGTACCAAATTTTTTTTCTTCTTGTTTGTTTTGTTTGTTTTGCTGAGGCATTTGGAATTAAGTGACTTCCCAGGGTCACACAGCTAGGAAGTGTTAAGTGTCTGAGACCAGATTTGAACTTAGCTCCTCCTGACTTCAGGGCTGGTGCTCTATCCACTGTGCCACCTAGCAGCCCCAATACCAAATGGTTTTGATGACCACTGGTGCTTTATAATATAGTTTTAGTTCTGGCACAGCTCTACTACCTTCATTTGCATTTTTTCATTAATTCCCTTGAAATTCTTAACCTTTTGTTCTTCCAGATGAACTTTATTATTTTAGCTCTGTAAAATAATTTCTTGGGAGTTTGATTGGCATGGCACTGAATAAATAGATTAATTTAGGCCTTATCATTTTATTATATTAGCTTGGCCTACCTACCCATGAGCACTTGATATTTTTCCATTTGCACATCCCTTTATATAACTTTTTCCTTTATTCCTTTTCAGGATTGTTTCTCCTTAGGAATTGTATTATTAGAAAATGGTTCTTGTTTCTGCCCTCTCCCCTTCCAATAGTTTAGAAAATTCTTTCTGAATATGACTTAAGATTTTTTATCTGGTAACCTTAACTGTGGCCTTAATGTAATAATGGGTTTTATTCTTTAATACTGAAAGCAGAGGCTGTATCTCCTATTTTTAAAACTAGATAAGGAATTTGTTATGGCCTATTCTTTCCATCCAGATTATTTTTTGGTGTGTTTCCTATTACTTAATGAAACATTTTTGTGTGTGGATTTTGACTGCAAATGAACAATTTTTTTTGTTACTAATATTTTATTTCATTATGGCAGATTACATTCAATTATGACTAAGTAGTCTTTGATAGTTTGCTTATTCTCATCTAATAAATGGTACCTCAATTCTCTTTTTTGTTTGTTTATTGAAGCTTTTTATTTACAGAACAAGTAATTTTTCTACATTGACCTTTGCAAAATTTTTCTATTCCAAATTTTTCCCTCCTTCCCTAGATGGCAAATAGTCTAAATACATGTTAAATATGTTAAAATATATGATAAATCCAATATGTGTATACAGTTATCTTGCTGCACAAGAAAAATCAGATCTAGAAAGGGGGGGGGACAACTTAAGAAGGAAAACAAAATGCAAGCAAACATTCACAGAAAGCATTAAAATGCTATGTTGTGGTCCACACTCAGTTCCCACAGTCCTGTCTCTGGATGTATATGACTTTATTCATCACTGAACAATAGGAATTGGTTTGAAACACATCATTGTTGAAGAGAACCATGTCCATCAGAATTGATTATCTTATAGTCTTGTTGCTGTGTATAATGTTCTCCTGGTTCTGCTGATTTCACTCAGCATCAATTCATGTATCAAGTAGCATCATCTTCAGGCCTCTCTGAAATCATCTTGTTGGTCATTTCTTTTTTTTTTAAGCTTTTTATTTGTATAACATATATATGGGTAGTTCCCCAACATTGATCTTTACAAAGCTTTCCATTACAAATTTTACCCCCAGTCCCCTCCCCTCCCCTAGATGGCAGGAAGTCCACTACATGTTAATAATGCTGAAATGCTTGAGAAGTTATGCAAGAAAAATCCTATCTACAAGAAAAAAAGAATCAGAGAAAGGCATCACAATGCAAGCAAATGTCAATAGAGATCATGAAAATGTTACGTTGTGGTCTATATTTCATTTCCCTCTCTCTGGGTGTATATGGTTTTCTTCAGTGAACAATTGGAACTGGTTTGAGACAATTCTTTGTTGCAGAGAGCCATGTCCATCAGAATTGATCATCATGTAATACTGTTGTTGCTGTATATGATGATCTCCTGGTTCTGCTCGTTTCACTCAGCATCAGTCCATGCAAGTCCCTCCAGGCCTCTCTGAAATCGTCCTGCTGGTCGTTTCTTACAGAGCAATAATATTCCATAACATTCATATACCATAATTTATTCAGCCACTCTCCAATTGATGGGCATCCATTCATTTCCAGTTTCTTGCCACTACAAAAAGGGCTGCCACAAACATTCTTGCACATGTGGGTCCCTTTCCCTCCTCTAAGATCTCTTTAGGATATAGGCCCGGTAGAAACACTGCTGGGTCAAAGAGTATACACAGTTTGACAACTTTTTGAGCATAGCTCCAAATTGCTCTCCAGAATGGCTGGATCCATTCACAGTTCCACCAATAATGTATCAATGTCCCAGTTTTCCCACGTCCCTTCCAACATTCATCATTATTTTTTCTTGTCATCTTAGCTAATCTGACAGATATGTAGTGGTACCTCAGAGTTGTCTTAATTTGCATTTCTCTGATCAATAGTGATTTGGAGAACCTTTTCATGTGACTGGAAATAGTTTTAATTTTATCATCTGAAAATTGTCTGTTCATATCCTTTGACCATTTATCAATTGGAGAATGGCTTGATTTCTTATATATTTGTGTCAATTCTCTATATAGTTTAGAAATGAGGCCTTTGTCAGAACCTTTGAATGTAAAAATGTTTTCCCAGTTTATTGCTTCCCTTTTAATCTTGTCTGCATTCATTTTCTTTGTACGAAACCTTTTTAATCTTATGTAGTCAAAATTATCTGTTTTGTGATTAATAATGATCTCTAGTTTTTCTTTGGTCGCACATTCCTTCCTCCTCCACAGATCTGAGAGGTAAAACATCCCACATTCTTCTAATTTGTTTATATCGTTCTTTATATCTAGATCATGAATTCATTTTGACCATATCTTGATATGGTGTTAGGTGTGGGTCAATGCCTAGTTTCTTCCATACTAGATTCCAATTTTCCCAGCAGTTTTTGTCAAATAGTGACTTATTATCTCCAAAGCTGGGGTCTTTGGGTTTGTCAAACACTAGATTACTACAGTCATTGACTATTTTGTCCTGTGAACCTATCCTATTCTACTAATGAACTACTCTTTCTTAGCCAATACCAAATGGTTTTGATGACTGCTGCTTTGTAATATACTTTTAGATCTGGATGCCCCTGATTCTCATAAATACATTCCCTATATATACCATCATTTAATATCATCAACCTGTAACCTTGTTACTTATCTTTTATCATGCTAAGCTTTTAGGATCTTTACTAGTTTTTGCTTTGATTTCTAACCAGAGTATTTCCTTGGCTTTGCTTATTTTTTTTAATACCAGCAGTGTTTTAGTTTACACATTAATACATGTATTATCATGTAATACATGTATTATATTATTGATTCCAGAGTTTAATTTGTTACATCAGATATCAAGTGATTCTCACAGTGATCCTTTAGAATAGTAGAGTCAGAATTGGGTCACTACGGTGTCCATAAGGTTGGTTCCCTGGAAGTGGCTTGCTGACTTAAACTATATATTCGCATTCACTGTCTTTTACATCTGGCTGACACACAACACCTGCTCTGGAAGTCATCTTGGTGTTTGGTTGTGGCTTCTTATAACTTACGTGAAGCTTCTTATTGGCCCTTTGTTTACTAACTTCAGCTCTTTTACCTTCTTTTAAATTTTTTCTGTTGCTTATGTGGCTTGAATGTCATTTCCTTCTTGAAGAGATTCGTCAAAAAGTTTCATTTTACTTTAATTCAGAAAATAAGTTACCTGGAAGATTTCC
>JAJPUD010004174.1:137611-162240 GCA_023553655.1 Myrmecobius fasciatus
GGATTAATTTTGAATCCTGCAACTTTGCTAAAGTTGTGAATTGTTTCTAGTAGTTTTTTAGTTGAGGCCTTAGGGTTCTCTAAGTATACCATCATGTCATATGCAAAGAGTGATAATTTAGTTTCTTCATTACCTGCTTTAATTCCTTTTATCTCTTTTTCTTCTCTTATTGCCAAAGCTAACATTTCTAATACAATATTAAATAGTAATGGTGACAGTGGGCAGCCTTGTTTCACTTTTGATCTTATTGGGAATGGTTCTAGTTTGTCTCCATTACATATGATGCTTGCTGATGGTTTTAAGTAGATGCTACTAATCATTTTAAGGAAAAGCCCATTTATTTCTATACTCTCTAGTGTTTTTAATAGGAATGGGTGTTGGATTTTATCAAATGCTTTTTCTGCATCTATTGAGATAATCATATGGTTTTTGTTTGGCTATTTATATAATTGATTATGCTGATAGTTTTCCTAATATTGAACAGCCCTGCATTCCTGGTATAATTCCTACTTGGTCATATTACTATTCTGGGGATAACTTTCTGTAATCTCATTGCTAATGTCTTATTTAAAATTTTTCTATCAATATTCATTAGGGAAATTGGTCTATAGTTTTCTTTCTCTGTTTTCTCCCTACCTGGTTTAGCTATCAGCACCATATCGGTCTCATAGAAGGATTCTGGCAGTATACCTTCTGTCCCTATGTTCTCAAATAGTTTGTGTAGTATTGGAATTAATTGTCCTTTGAATGTTTGGTAGAATTCACATGTAAATCCATCTGGCCCTGGAGATTTTTTCTTAGGGAGTTGGTTAATAGCTTGTTCTATTTCTTTTTCTAATATGGGGGTATTTAAATAATTTATATCCTCTTCTGTTAACTTGGGCAATCTATATTTTTGTAGGTATTCCTCCATTTAATTTAGATTATCAAAGTTGCTGGCATAAAGTTGGGCAAAGTAACTCCTAATTATTACTCTAATTTCCTCTTCATTGGAGGAAAATTCTCCCTTATTTTTGAGACTAACAATTTGATTTTCTTTCCTTTTTATCAAATTAACTAAAGGCTTATCTATTTTGTTGGTTTTTTCATAAAACCAACTCTTAGTTTTATTTATTAATTCAATAGTTTTCTTATTTTCCATTTTATTAATTTCCCTTTTTTTAGAATTTCCAATTTTGTATTTAATTGTGTTTTTAATTTGTTCTTTTTCTAGTTTTTTTTTTTTAATAAGCCCAATTCATTGATCTTTTCTTTCTCTATTTTATGCACGTAAGCATCTAGAGATATAAAATTGCCCCTTATAACCGCTTTAGCCGTATCCCACAAATTTTGGTATGTTGTCTCATTGTCATCCTCCTGGATGAAATTATTGATTGTGTCTATGATTTGCTCTTTCACCCATTCATTCTTCAGTATTAGATTATTTAATTTCCAATTAACTTTTGGTCTATTTTCGCCTGGCCTTATATTGCATGTGATTTTTATTGCATCATGATCTGAAAAGATGCATTTACTATTTCTGCCTTCCTGCATTTGATTTTGAGGTTTTTATGCCCTAACACATGGTCAGTTTTTGTATAAGTTCCATGAACCGCTGAGAAAAAAAGTAAACTCCCTACTGTCTCCATTCAATTTTCTCCATAGATATATCATACCTAACTTTTCTAACAATTGGTTTACCTCCCTAGTTTGTTTCTTATTTATTTTGTGGTTTGATTTATCTAATTCTGAGAGAGCAAGGTTGAGATCCCCCACTAGTATCGTTTGGCTGTCTATTTCTTCTTGCATCTCTCTGAACTTTTCCTCTAGGAATTTCCATGCTATACCATTTGTTGCATACATGGTTAGTATTGATATTGCTTCATTGTCTATGGTACCCTTTAGTAAGATATGGTTTCCTTCTTTGTCTCTTAATTAGGTCTATCTTTGCTTTTACTTGATTTGAGATCAGTATTGCTACCTCCGCTTTTTTTTTTTTTTTGGTTCACCTGAAGCATAATAGGTTCTGCTCCAGCCTTTTACCTTTACCCTGTATATGTCTGTGTGCTTTAGATGTGTTTCTTGTAGACTGCATATTGTGGGATTCTGCTGTTTAATCCAGTCTGCTATCTGCTTCCGCTTTATGGGAGAGTTCATCCCATTCACGTTCACAGTTAGAATAACTAATTCGCGTTCACAGTTAGAATAACTAATTCACATTCACAGTTAGAATAACTAATTCACATTCACAGTTAGAATAACTAATTCACATTCATAGTTAGAATAACTAATTCACATTCACAGTTAGAATAACTAATTCATATTCACAGAATAACTAATTTGAATTTTCTGCCATCTTATTTACCCAAGTTGTTTTCCCCTTTTTCCCATCCCCCCTCCTCAGTATTTTGCTTTTGATGACCCCCTCCCACAAACAATCCTCCCCCCTTTAGAGCCCCTCCCCTTTTTTTACTTCTTTCCCCTAATTCTTCTATTTTCCCTTCTATTAGTCTATCCCTTTCTTTTCCTCCTTTTCCTCCCACTTCTCTATAAGGAAGGACAAGTTTCTCTGTGAAACCAAATGTGTCTGATATGCACGTTTAGAGCCCAATCTGATGAGAGTAAGATTTACACAATGCTCATCTTCCTCCCTTCTTTCTCTCAATTATATTAGGTTTTCTTTGCCTCTTCAAGAGATTTTACCTTGTTTTTACCTCCTCTTTTTTTTAAAATCTTATTTTACCACCTTTTCCCTCTTTTCCCCAGTATGATAACCTTTCCCCCTCTAGTTTTCTTTTTCATATTATCAAAGTAATATCTAGTTAATTATACCCCCAAACTTTAAGTACCCCCTAGTAGAAATAATGTTCTCAAGAGTCCTTTCCTTTTTACCTTTTTATGCTTCTTTTGAGTTCTGAGTTTGGAGGTCAAATTTTTTGTTCAGATCTGGTCTTTTCATTAGAAATAGGTGAAATTCACCTATATCATTAAATGACCATCTTCTTCTCTGGAGGATAATGCTCATTCTAGCTGGAATAGGTTATTCTTGGCTGTTATCCAAGTTCCTTTGCCTTTAGAAATAAGTGGTTACAGGCCCTTTGATCCTTCAATGTGGAGGCTGACAGATCCTGTGTGATTCTAATTATAGATCCTCGGTATTTGAATTGTTTCTATCTGCTAGCAAAATCTTTTCCTTGGTGTGATAGTCCTGAAATTTAGCCACGACATTCCTTGGGGTTTTAATTTTGGGGTCTCTTTCAGGAGGTGATCAGTGAATTCTTTCAGTGGTGATTTTGCCTTCTGATTCTACAACCTCAGGACAGTTTTCTTTCAGAATTTCCTGGAAGATAGTGTTTAGATTCTTTTTTTTCATCAGGGCTTTCAGGAAGTCCAATAATCCTTACATTGTCTCTCCTAGATCTATTTTCCAAGTCGGTTGTTTAGGAGATATCTCATATTTTCTTCTATTTTTATTTTTTTGTTTTTGTTTGACTGATTCTTGAATTCTTATTGAGTCATTCACTTGCATTTGTTCAGTTCTAATTTTTAAAGTGTTGTTTTCTTCAGTTACGTTTTTTAGCTCCTTTTGTACCTGGCCAATTTGTTCTTTGCATACTTTTTTCCACTTCACCAATTTTGTTTTTCAATAAATCTTTTCCATATCTCTTTTGCAGGGCATTATATCCTTCTTGCACTGATCTTAGTTCATTTCCCCTTTTATCATCTAACTCTCTTTTGAGATTCTTTATACAATCTTCCAGGAAGGCCTTTTGAAAAGGGAACCAGGTTATATCTTCCTTGATGGCTTCCTCTGGAGTTGCTTTGCCTATAGGAACCTCAGGATCTGGGGTCTATCCTTCTTTCTCTCGATAAAAGTTCTCTATGGTGAGAGCTCTCTTCTGCTTCTTACTCATTTTTTAGAAAGCTTGGAGGTCTAAGGCTATAGAAGCAGCAGCTGTGGTAGTTTTCCCTGGGGCAGTTCCGCTTATTAACTTCTGCTGTTGAGCCAGTCTGGTTAGGACTTTGCCCAATCAATCCTTATAAAAGACAGATCTACCAGAACACTTGCCCCCAATCAGGGCAGAGTATCCCGAGTACCTCAGATACTCCCCAGGTATTTGGAGTTTAGAGTTTCTGCCAGGCTGAGGTGAGTCCCAACCAGTTCTCTGCCCTCGCTTTTGGAGTTGCACCAAGCAAACTGCTTGCTCCGATGACCAACTGAAACAGACCTGTTATGAAGTTCTTCAGAGGTAACTGCAAGCAGTGTTTCATATTCTAAATATTTCTGGATTCATTGACAAAGATCAGTTCAGAGGCTTATTTTATTGTTGATTTGAGAGAAGGTCAAAGGAGAGCACCGGGAGTCACGTCTTCACTCCACCATCTTGGCTCCGGAACTCAGTAGTTAATTTTGAATAGAATAATACTTTTTAGGTTTTTGTTGTTTTGTTAAGTATATGGATGCCAATGATATTTGTAGATTTATTCTATAGCCTGATAGTTTATTGAAATAATTATTTCAATTTTCCAGTTGTCTGGTATTTTTTAAACCCTCATATGTGAGCTGGGAGGGAGGAAAGCAAAAATTTTTTTTTTTTTTGCTTTTTCTTTCTAAATTTCCTTTTCTTGACTTGCTGCTGTAGTTTACATTTGAAGTAGTGTGTGATGAAAGTAATTTTGATAATGGACACTTTACTTACACCTTGACCTTATTAGAAAAATCTTTTTTCCATTAGATGATCACTCTTGAAGGATCATTGGATTTTTGTCAAGCCTTTTCAGCATCTACAAATAATATTATTTTGTATATTTGCATTGAGTATTAATACTCTTGTCATTTTCTTTTGAAATCTGTCGTTTCTATAATTAACCTGCTAATTTTTAAAAATTGTTAGAATTCAGTTTCTTTTAATAGCTCTATTGAATATAATATTGTATTGTGATGAGCAACTGATATTTAGGGTTTCTATTTTTCTAAATTTTCTGTAGTGAAATTTTTGTGGAATAAGTTATCATTTTTTGTAAAGTGTGCCATGGGCAGTTGAAGGTTTGTTAATTCATTCCTGTTCTCATTCAGGAAATGAGAGACCAGTCATCCTTTAATTCAGGTCTTTAATCCTGGCCAGAATGGGTTTGTTCGTGCAAAAGCTTTTTAAAAAATGTTTATTATTTTTCCCCCAGTTAAACGATTTAAAAAATTTGATTTTTAAAACTATTCTAAATTCTCTCTTCCCCATTAAAAAGGCAGTTCGAAACAAGTTATACATGTGTAGTCATGCAAAACACATGTAATCAAACTTATCCATTATGCATTTTGTAATGGTTTCTTTCTTTTGGTCATGAATTCTTCCCTTCTTCATTCCTTGTTCTTTTAATTTGTTTATAGTATCATCCTTTATGCCTAAATTCTGTCCATTTTGACCTTATCTCCAAGTATGATATGAATGTTGCTCTATACAGAGTTTATATATTGTTATCCAGTTTTAGTTAAAGAGTTTTATCCCAGAGGCTAAAGTCTTTGAGTTTATCAAACACTATGGACATTGACTGTTTTGTCTTGTGTACCTAATTTATCCCACTCATCTGTCATTCTATTTCTTAGTCATTGAAGGTAGTTTTAATGGCTACTGCTTTATAGTAATTTGAGATCTGGTGTTACATTCATGTGGTTCCTGGATTTATCTTGACAAATAGGCTTCCAAATATTTATATTGTCTACAGTAAATCTAATGGAATTTCTCTATCTCTCGCTACTGGGCTTTGTTAGTAATATATAAAAATGCTGATTTATGTGGATTTATTTTATATCCTGTGAATTTGTTAAAATTATTAATTACTACAGCTAATTTTCTATTAGGTTCTCTTAAGCGTAGCATCTTACCTGCAAAGAGTGATAATTTTGTTTCTTTGTTCTTTTAATTTCTATAATTTTTTTTCCTTCTCTTAATGCTAAAGGTAACATTTCTGGTGCTGTTATATTGAATAGTAGTGGTGCTGATGGGTTATCTTTGCTTCACCCTTACTTTACCTTAACAATGCTTGCTCATTTTGAATTGATACTGCTTATCATTTTAAGGAACATTCCCTTTATTCTTATGCTTGCTACTTTTTTTTTTTTAAACAGTAATTGAGTACTGTATTTTGAAGTTTTTCTTTTTTTCTGCGTCTAGTGAATTAATGATTTCTCTTGGTTTCTTATGGTCAATTATGTTGATAGTTTTGATAGTTTAACTGCATTCCAGGTATGAATCCTACCTGGTCATAGGGTATGATCTTCCTGATTTATTGATATGATTTTCATGGTAATATTTTATTAAAAATATTTTCATCAACATTAGGGAAATGAGTCTGTAGTTTTTTCTATCTGTATATGTCCTTCTAATTTATATATAAGCATCATATTTGTGTCATGAAAGGAATTTGGCAAAACTCCTTATTTGCCTATTTTTCCCAGATGCTTTCTATAGTATTAGAATTATTATTTTATAAATGTTTAATAGCATTTACTTGTGAACTTTTATGGCCCTGGGGATTTTCTTCGTAGACAGATCACTGAAGACGATGAATTTTTATTTCTTCTTCTGTTCATCTGTTCAGTTTGTATTTTTCTATGTATTTCTCAATTTCCCTCAGATTGTCAGATTTATCGTGTAATTTTCTAATGATTACTTTAAGCTTTATTTTCCTCTTCATTGGTTTTTGCTGTTTTCATTTTTTATAATGAATGTTTTATTTTGTTTTAATCAAATTAACCGATAATTTATCCATTTATAGATTTGGGTTTTCTCTTTCTCTGCCCCCAAACCAGCTTCTAGTTTTATTTATTAGCTCAATAGTTTTCTTACTTTCAATTTTACTAATAATACCTTTAGTTTTTAAGGTTTCCAATTTGGTGTTTAATTGAGGATTTCTAATTTGTTCTTTTCCCAGGTTTTTGTTGTTTTTGTTTTTTTAAATTGGATATCAAGTCATTGATCTGCTCTTTGTTTTATTGATATAAGGATTTAAAGAAAAAAAAAATTCACTTCCCTGGGTGCATCATCTACCTTTTAATAAATTCTCTCTCATTGTCATTCTCTTTAATGAAATTATTTTCTCTAATTTGTTCTTTAACCTACTTATTCTTTAGGATTAGCATATTTAGTTACCAATTACTTTTTAGTCTGGCTTTTCTAATAATGCTAATTGTAATTAGCTCCAATGAATTACTATTCTAATCAATTAGAATTAATAAATCTTATAATAAATTCTAATTTATTGTGATATGCGAAAAGAATGCATTTCTGCCTTTCTATATTTGATTTTGAGATTTTTATAAGCCTGAGTAGATGACTTTTTTGCATGTGTAGTTGCCATATATTGCCCTTATCTCTTTACATTCAGTTTACTCCAGGAGTCTGTTATATCTAACTTCTAAAAATTTTTTGCCTCCTTAATGTCTTAATATTTTGGTTGGATTTATCAAATTCTGAAGCTCTCCATTAATATAGTTGTGCTTTGTGTCTTTTCCTGTAATTCATATAACTTTTCCTTTAAGGGTCTGGATATTGTAGTACTTGGTGGATATATACTAGTACTTTTTTCACTGTACCTTTCAGCAAGATATAGTTTCCTTATCTTTTAAAATTAGATCTTTCTCCTTTTGTCTGAGATCATGATTGCTGCTCCTACTTTTTTATTTCAGCTGAAGCATAATTAAATCTGCTGTAACTCCTTCACCTTTCATTTTGCAGGTTTCTCTTACATAGCTTTATTCATTGACTAGGCATTGCCTGCCTCATTCAAACTGAGAATTGTTAAAAGGCCAAAAACCTTAGCTTAACAAAACCAAGAGCTCCCATTGCATCTAGTGTTATTTCCAATTGTCCTGATCTATATCTTGCCACTGGACCCAGGTAGGGAAGAATTGAGGCTGGTGACTGTAGTCTTCCCTGTCCAGCATTTCTCCCCTCCCTCCACCTTCAATTCAATTCATTTGCATGTCATAGCATCAGTCCAAAGAATAACAAACAAACAACATCAATCTTTCTTCTTCAAGTATGCTTCTTGTAAAGGATAGATTGTAGGATTCTGTCTAGAGTTTTTGATGCTCCCTGTTAATCTACTTCCATTTTATGTGAGAATTTATCCCATTCACATTCAGTTATGATTATTGACTTTCTCTCCACCTTATTTTTCTTCCTTTTTGTCCTGTCTCTGCTTTGATCCTCTCCCTCCTCACCAATGTTTGGTTCTGACGATTGCCTCCACCCAATCTGCCCCCCCTCCCTGTTTTTTTTTTTTAAATAAAAAGTTTTTCTCATCCTCTCCTTATTTAACCTCTTCCTACTTTCCTATAGGATAAGATTTCAGAAAGAAAGAACAAAGTAGTGTGTTTCGGTATATATTCAGATGCCATCAGTTCTTTCTCTAGAGGTGGATAGCATTTTTCATCATGAGTCCCTTGGGATTGTCTCGGATCATTTTATTGCTTAGAATAACTTGTTATTCACATTAGATCGTCATATAATATTGCTTTTACTGTCCTCACTTTGCATCAGTTCATGTAACTTTTTCCAGGTTTTTCTGAGAGAGCGTCCTACTCACCATTTCTTATGGCACAGTAATATTCCCTTACAGCCATAACACAATTTGTTCAGCCATTGTCCAATTGATGGGTCTTCCCCTCAGTTTAAATTCTTAGCTACCACAAACAGCTGCTGCAAAATATTTTTGTACTGATAGATCCTTCTCTATTTTTTTGTCTGTCTCTCTTTTTCTCTCTCTGATACAGACCAGGAGGGGTGTTGCATACACAGTTGTTTAGCCCTCTGGACAGAGAGGCTGAGCCATTCTGAAGCTCCATTTCTAGGGATGCTGGGCTCGACCTTTTGGGGATCTCAGGGCAGCCGCTCTCTTTTGTCCAGAACACGGCACATTCACTCTTGTGCGGTCTGGATTGTCTGGGAAGAGTCTTCCTGCCCCGGGCACCAACTCCATGGAGCACAAGCCGGAGGTGCTAAAAGCATCTCAGGCAGCCAGGGGCTTCGGCCTCCACTCTTGGCTTGAGGACTACATGAATAGAAGATTAAGAACAAAAATTGGTCTGCAAAGAATTGACTTCATTAAATGGTGTAACACCATTTTGTTCTTTTGCTATATTGATATATATTGCCTGCTGTCAGATCATCTCTAATGATCTAGTTTCCTCCAGGATTTGACTTCTAATTGCATTATAATTGCAGAGGACTTGACCACGCCAAGGAAGTCTGCTTTTTGGATAAGGGATCTATCTTTTGTTTCTTCGATGTACAAGATTTATCTGTGCTGTCAGAGATTGATTGGATCCACTCTGGAAAATAATTTCAAGGAGCAAGTTTTGTAATCCTAGCCAAATAATTGTCCTATCTCTAATGAACCCTAACTTTGTAGACTATAAAAATCACAAACTTTCTTGAATAATTGATGACCATGCCATAGAGTGTGCTGTCTCTTGTTCCCCTTCGCCGACTCCAGCCCTCCAAGAACCTAGTTCCCCGAGGAGGCTGCCCTCTGCTGTTATGGAGTGAGGATGCCTTAACGATGTTTCTTGGAGTAGCAAAGGCCCTATATGGTAGTTTATCCTTAACATCCATAGAGAAACTGAACTGTAGGGATTGATTAGCTACCAGAAGCTTATTTTTATTCAAGTGGCCACTTAATATAGAAGATGTTGGCCTGGGACCCGTTTCCCTTTAATGGTACTTAAAATCTAAACCTAGTCTTAAACATATATTCATCTACCCTGCCTTCACTTTTGTTATTTTCCCTGATCTTGTTTATCAGGACCCCTTGAGTTCAGTGATTGTTATAGGGTTTAGCACCTCTTAAGTTTGACAGCACAAATGGTCTCCATTGGAGGTCTCTTTTATAGATTCATCTATGTAACATTAATATAAAAAATATGTGCATTTACCATCACTAAGAGGTTTTATAGGATATACCTCCTGGAATTAGTCCCCCTGGTTTCTTTAGCTGTTACCAAATAAGTTTGATGTTCCCAGTTTGAGTAATTAAAGCCCAGTGAATAGATTTAATTTTCTTCTTAGTGTAATTGAAATCTTAGTACTTTTATATATTTCTATGTTTATATTATATTTTCCTATGAAATATGACACTATTAAAATAATGAATTTGACATATTTGCATCAAACACTGCTTAATTTCTGTCCTTTAATCTTTGACAGCCTCCCAATCTTCACAGAACTTAATATTGAAAAGCAACTCTGAATATTAGTTTCTGCACACAGCAGCTGCTGGGTGTTGTCTCGCTTGTAGAGGCTACATGCATTAAAACTTTGCAGGGAACCGACAGCATTATCTCTCTGACTTGGCTGTCCTTGCCCATGAAGCTGCTAGAAAAAAAAGCCCTTGCTGGCCTTGCTTCTTTCTGGTTCAGCTTAGAAAGAAGCCATACTAACATGGTAACCTTATTGCTTTTTGACCTAATTTCAACTCCCCCTTTCTGAGGTCATCATCTAAAAATCGATATCCCAGCTCTGGTTAGCCTATTGTGGTTTTTATTTGTTGCTTCACTAAAATTCCAGCGACCACTCTTTTCATTGCACTAGCTCTTTTATTTGGGCATATACTTATGGCTTATAAATATTCTGCTTGTAATCAGAACATGGTGGTGATAATGTACCTCTCCTAATAAAAAACTGGGCAAGTCATACTTAGTATTTAGTAATTCTATCCTGGCTCTTGACCAGAAATAAAAGAACTTTTGGAATTACTATCTCTCTCTCTTATTTTTTATTTATTTCATTAGGTATTTCCTAATTTAAAAAAATTTTAACTTATTTTAAAAAACTGATTAATTTTCCTTGAGAAGGCAACTAATTTGTTTTTGATTATATATATGAGGTCATGAAGAACATTTCTATTTTATTCATATTGCAAAAGAAAGAAAACAGACAATAAATTCAATCTTAACTAAGAATTAATCAGTTCCCGTTTTCTTTCTCCACACACACATTTTTTTCATTACATATCCTTTAGAATTGTCTTGATCAAAGTAGTTAATTTTTTCCTTTTAATATTGCTGTTAACAGTGTGCAGTGTTGTGCTTCTACTCATTTTACTTGGTGTGGTGTCAGTTCATGTAAGTCTTCTCAGGTTTTTCTGAGACCTTCCTGCTCATCATAAAGCACATTTTTATCACAGTCCTATACCACTACTTGTTCATTCCTCAGTTAATGAACATCCCCTGTATTTCCAATTCTTTGCCACCCCAAAAAGGCATATTATAAGTATTTCTTTACAAATAAGTTCTTTTCCCTTTTTCTTTGATCTATTTGGGGATACACAATTAGTGGTGATATTTCTGCGTTAAAGGGTATTTATAGTTTTATATATCCTTTTTGGCAAAGTTCCAGATTGTTTTCCAGAATGGTTGGACTGGTTCAAAACTCCATTAACAATGTGCATTAGTGTCCCAATTTTCCCACATCAATTGGGAACATTTGTCATTTTCCTTTTCTGTCATGTTTGTCTTTTTAATGTATTTTTAATACCATCTTTTCCTTTTTACATCACTAGTTTGTCTTTTCCATGATGTTATTCCTCATTAAATTAAATGAGCCACAATTATTTTAGCTATTTTCAGTCTGTGAGTATCATATGCTTTGTTTTTAGTTCTTTGCTACCATAAAAATTATTGCTATAAATATTTTGTGGCATATATGTGTGAGTATTATATTCTCTGAGTTGAGGAGTATGAACATTTAATCATTTTATTTGCCATTGATTTCAAATTACTCTCCAACATTGGGAAACAGAATTGGTATAGTTGGGAATCAGTCTATTCTAATTCCCAACTATACTAAAAACACTGGTGACTGTCTTCCTTCCCACAATTCCACCAGTATCAACTATTGCCACCTTTGACTAAAGATTGGATTGTTTTGATTTGTATTTTTTCTTATTAGTGATTTGGAACATGTTTTCATGGCTAATTAATAGTTTGTTCTTCTTTTGGAAACTATCCATATCTTTTGAACTGAGCCTTTTGCTGAGAAATTGGATATAAAGATTTGCCCTACCCCTCACCCCCATCTTTTATGTAGCTACTTCCTTTATCCTAGATGTATTGTCTCCATCCCTTATTTGATTAAAAATACCAAACACAACTGTGAAAGGTGATACAATCTTTAATATCTAGGGTCACATTTCCATTTTGAATTTATTGTAAAATATGCCATCAATTGTTAATCTAAACTTAATTTCTACCGGTTTTGTTTCATGTCTCTGTGTGTGTGTGTGTATGTATGTTAGAGTTCTCTCCTAAGCAATTTTGTTTGGATCTACTGTTTATTGTGTTTCTGTTCTATTCTATTGCTATACTCTACAGTACTTCTCCATATACCTGTACTTTAAGATATCTTTTATAATAATTTTAAAAGAGGAATGGAGAAGTCAGCTAACCAACCAACATTGTAACATAACATTATGTGCAACATTACACATCCATGATCCCCTGGTTTGTGGGGTGTTTTTTTTAAATAAAATTACCCATATTATCTATAAACTTCATCCCACTTTTAATCTCTCTCCCCCCCCCCCCCCAGGCAGTTAGGGTTAAATGACTTGCCCAGGGTCACACAGCTAAGAAGTGTTAAGTGCCCAAGGTCAGATTTGAATTCTAGTCCTCCTGACTTCAGGATGATGCTCTATTCACTGCACCACCTAGCTGCCTCCCACTTTAATCTTTACTAGTTTGGTTCACTGTTACCATCCTTTAATTGCTTCTTGTTAATACTTTTTATTTGTGTCAGCTATCTTTTGTGCTTCTAATCTCAACTACCCCTTTACATATCAAGATTGTACCTAGTTTTTTTCCCTCTGCTATTCTCAAGGAGAAATTACAGTGTTTCCCCTTTGGGCATAATCAGGCCTCCTGTAGACCTACACATGTACAACAGTTTTCTTTGTACAGAACAAATTTTTTTGTGCGTAGTGCTAAATATGTACTCTTTTTTTTTTTTTTTAATTTTCAAGTTCAAATTTTCCCTCAGATCCTCAACTGGGTTTGTGACCCTAGACATGTGAAGTGACTTGCAAATCCTGTTTGCCTAAATTTCCTTATCTGTGAAATGACCTTGAAAAAGAAATGGCAAATCATTCTAGTGACTTTGCCAAGAAAAGAGGGTCATGAGCTATTTGCTCACTGGACAGTTTTCTCTACAGAAACTGCTAAGGTTTTTGTCACCATTTTAGGTTGTTGAAAGCATCTTTGTTTCAAAGGCAAGGTAACTAGGTAACTCTGTAGATAGCCCTGGCCTTAGAGTTAAGAAGACTTGAGTTTCAGGCACTGAACTATCATTATGGCCAAATTGTTTATCCTGTTTATTTCTCTTTCTTCAGTTGTAAAAATGGGGATAATAATACATAAGGTCCAAGGTTGTTGTAAGGTTCTAATAAGATGTTTGTGCCTTGTACTTATTGTAGTAGGTGCTGAGCTCTTTGCTTATTAAATTTCAACTGGATTGTTGTGCTTATATTCCCAGAATTTGGCATAAAGTGATTTTACTTAAAGATTTGACATGGTATGACTTAGTCAATTTTAGGAGGTTCCAGTTGCAAGTATCGTAAAATATAACCTCCATTGTTTAGTTTTCACAGCCATTTACAGTCTTTCTCCCAACTTTTTTCCCCTAGTCTCATTGCATATTATTCCTTTTTTTGCATTCTTTGATACAGCCACTCTTTTGCTTTCATGACATTCCGTCTCTTTTATTCATAACTTTACATTAGCTGCCCTCATAACTTGAAATGTACTTTCTCACCTTTATCTCATAGAACCTCTCTCAAAGATGTAGCTCAAATAGCACTTCATGTAGGAAGCCTTTCCTGATCACCTTAATATGGTATTGCCATTTTTTCAATTTTTTTTAATTTATTATCTTTATTTTATATATATTTAGGGCTGTGTGTGTGTGTGTGTGTGTGTGTGTGTTAAACTGCAAGCTCCTTATATGTAGGACTTGCAGCATCTAATACAGTTTCTGGTAAATATTCGATTAATTTGTTAAACTGTTTAATTGGGGACAAAATAGAAGTTTTAAAGCTTATTATGTCAGTTACTAGAGATTAACTTCATAACTGTTATAATAGGTCACATGTAATACTTTATTCAAGTCACTTCTCAATAGTCTTATGAGGCACGTTAAATCAAATTAACAAACATTTATTGAATACTCTTGTGTTATGCATTATGCCAAGCTTAGATTGACTTATCCACATGAAACTGGGAAAGTCCAAAAATCACATATAGAAAATAATATTGTAACCAGTATTAGAACTCATGATCTTTTTGCTGTAACCACAGTATACTTCTTTTCCTTTTTTTTTTTCCCCCTTAAGCAAACTTGGGCCATCAGAGATTTTTCATCAAATTTCAGTCTCTATGAACAGGATCTGTTAATACACAGTAAAATCTGGAAATGGAAATATTTTTTAAAGGATTCCATTATTGTTCATGCAGACAGGAATACCTCCTTATGAAGAACAGTATTCTTTCCTTAGTTACTAGTTTAAATACAAAAACATTTCCAAGACTTATCAAATATTTATAGTTTTGTTTAATCAAATATTTGTATGTTCATTGTATACTGCCCTGCTTCAAACATAGGAAATACAGAGCAGTTGAGCATATTTGAATATATGGATCACTGTAAAATCATCTATCAAGATAGTAAATGCTCTGTCTAAAAGGTTGTAATAATTCTTTGCTCTTAAGGACTAAATTAACAATATGTGGTAGAACTACACACCTGTCAGATTGGCTAAAATGACAGGAAATGATAATGATAACTGTTGGAGGGGACGTGGGAAAACTGGGACACTGATACATTGTTGGTGGAACTGTGAACGGATCCAACCATTCTGGAGAGCAATTTGGAACTATGCTCAAAAAGTTATCAAACTGTGCATACCCTTTGACCCAGCAGTGTTTCTACTAGGCCTATATCCCAAAGAGATTTTAAAGGAAGGAAAGGGACCCACATGTGCAAAAATGTTTGTGGCAGCCCTTTTTGTAGTGGCAAGAAACTGGAAATTGAAAGGATGCCCATCAATTGGAGAATGGCTGAATAAATTATGGTATATGAATGTTATGGAATATTATTGCTCTGTAAGAAACAACCAGCAGGACAATTTCAGAGAGGCCTGGAGAGACTTGCGTGAACTGATGCTGAGTGAAATCAGCAGAACCAGGAGACCATTATACACAACAAGACTATACGATGATCAATTTTGATGGACATGGTTCTCTTCAACAATGATGTGATTCAAACCAGTTCCTATTGTTCAGGGATGAAGATAGTCATATACATCCAGAGAGAGGCCTGTGGGAACTGAGTATGAACCACAACACAGCATTTTAACGCTTTCTGTGAATATTTCCATGCATTTTGTTTTCCTTCTTAGGTTGTTTTTTCTTCTCTTTCTAGATCTGATGTTTCTTGTGCAGTAAGATAACTGTATAGATATGTATACATGTATTGTATTTGTCATATAATTTATCCTATTTAGCATGTATTAGATTACCTGTCATCTAGGGGTGAGGGGTGGGGGGAAGGAGGGGAAAAGCTTGGGGAAAAAAAGTTTTTGCAAAGGTCAATGTAGAAAAATCACTCATGTTTTGTAAATAAAAAGCTTTATTAAAAAAATGTGGTAGAGAAATTTAAGCATTAAAAGTAAAGCAATCCATATTTATGCATATAATACATATACATTTAAAAAATAGCTTTCTTAGGAATGAAAATAGGCATAAATTTTGAAGCTTTTTGATAGTATGAAAGTAATTTTTGAAAACAGGTATGATTTTTGAATTTATATGATAGTATGAAAGTAATTTGTCACTTTAGTATTTGGTAATTTGGTTTCTGGAATTTTCAAATAGCTGTATTCATCTCATTTGTATCATTTGTTCCTAAACCAAGTTTTGCTTTTTTGTTTTTGTTTTTTTCCAGTTGGAGTCATTCGTTGTCCAGTGTGCAGCCAAGAATGTGCAGAGAGACACATTATAGATAATTTTTTTGTAAAAGATACTACAGAGGTTCCCAGCAGTACAGTAGAAAAGTCTAATCAGGTGAGTATTCTTTTAAATGTCAACTCATTTGCAACATCTGTGTAAGAATGTTTAAGAGAAGAAAGAAACAGCCAAATTTTACAGTAAAATAAAAGTAGTTGAGTACTAGAAATCATTTGGTGATACCAAAATAGAAGTAGTGTGTGAAGCCTTTGGTCACAAAGAAATTCTTAATATTAAATTCAATATACCTATAAATTGTTTTTTTCTGTGATTGGTGTAGTTCATCAAGACTTTGGTGACTTTATGATGTAGATCTGAAGACTTTAATTTAGCACATGACAAGTTCACTGTTGAATTTAAATTTCTTTGCAATATGTTTTCCCCCCCATTGGTTTTTGGTTTTTAAAGTTTGACAGTATTCTCTTGGTCCTCTCTGTATCATTCATTGTAAATTCCATTTGATGAATTCAGTCTTGACTTATATACAAGGAGCTGATTCAAGAAAATACTTTGGCAGTAACAAGTCTTTCTGTTGATAAATGTTTCCTCCTTTATGGTATTATTTGGTGTACATAATATCCAATTATGATTTTTATTTGTTTTTAGAGAATAGGTTTGTGATACCTTTTGAGAGACATGTGATTTTTTTGTCTTTGGCTTCTGATTTCCCATACATTCCTCCTCATTGTCACCTTTTCCCCTTCCTTTGCAATGTAGTCACTAAGTATGGGAGTATCTGTTAATTTGAATTGGAAGATGTTAGCACATTCCTTGTAAAAAATAAATTTTATCCTATCTATTATATTGGCATTGCTAAAGTTTCTTCCAGGATTTTTCTCCTTTTTCTCTTCCAAAGCACCATCTTATATGATAAACAATATTTCAAAAATAAAAGTAAAGAAGAGGAACAATAATCAGCAAAACCCATCTATACATTAAAAAAAAACTGCTGATTTACAATTATACTAAAATACACTATAATATACAATAAAAGTTAGACACATTGTTTACTTCCCACAATTCTACAATATTGATTATTGCTGTCTTAACTTATTGAGAATAATGTGAAATAGGATTATTTTGGTTTGAATTTTTCATGAAATTGCTTGTTAATATGCTTTGACTTCCTGTTAGGGAGCGGTGGTCAATTGTATGCATGAATACATACACACTTGTATCTATTATTGGCCATATATACATACTTGTATCTAGTGTTGATATAAGTTGGATACCAAACTCTTATCTAAGAAATTTGATCTAAAGCCTTTTAAAAATTAAATTTCCCCCATTTCCCATATTGTAGATTAGTTGATTTTTCTTTATGCAGCACCTTTTCAGTTTCACAGTATTGAATTTATCTTCGTTTTCTTTTATCTTGTTTGGTTAAATTTCTCCTGGGAGGAAAAAAAAAGATTTTCAGATGGAGTAACAAAAGATTAAAAATCTTGATTAAGGAAAAAAGTATGAAAGAAGGGAATTTTATCAGTATTAAATATCAAAGTAAAATTATCAAAGAAAATTTTGTAAAAAGACTTTAGAACTCTGATCAATCCAAATTTAAACAAATAAAGAAGCTAGTCTCAGTGATGAACTGAAAATGAAGAAGTACATTTATTTTCAGACATGAATAATATTAGAATTTGTTTTATCTACCTGTAATGGGATGGCAGATTTGATCAATAAAAATTGCCACGAGATCAGGCTGGTTTCTCAATGGAAGGGGCTTGAGGGGAGGATTCTGGGAAAATGAAAGAATAGGTGAGAAAATTTCAACTCTCGAGATTTCTCCAACAAATAATAAAATTACAATTCAGAGTGAAAGATAGACAGCTGAAAAATAAGAACTGGGTTCTTCCTGAAACAACCAGAGAACACTTCTAAACAGAGTTCAACTGGTGTGAAATGTGAACACCTCCAAGTTAGCTCTGCAGAAGCTGCAAGCAGAGCTCCAACCCCTGATGTTCCCTGGGGTTGGAGGTAGGTAGCCCCAGCCCCAGAACTTTGAACTCCCAGCCTGGGGATTTGAAAGGTTGAATCTGAAAAGACCAAGAGAACCATTGATTAGAAACTCCAGCCCCGACAGCTCCGGGTGAGAAGGAACCCTTTTGTGAGTGCAGAGGAAGCCGGGCAGGACGTTGTGGGCACCTGCAGCAAGGGGGAGCTCCAGGTTCAGGGTCCTGGTCAGAGCTGAAGTGAAGCTAGAGGCACCACCCCCATGCCAGGATTAGAGGATTTTACACTAATACTTCTCATTAAAAATGTGTGTGTGTGTATCATGTAGGCAAAGAAGAAAGAACCCAACCATAGAAATTTACTGTGAAAATGGGGAGGACAGTGAAGTAAAACAAAAAAAATAGCCTCTTCTTCCTGAAAGAGTAAGGACAAATATCTACCTGACCCCCTAAAAAATGACTTTTTCTTTTTACTTGGAAATATACATATGATTAAGATTGACGTCAGTAAGTGCAGCTCAGAAGAAAGATTGGGGCAGAACTGATTATGATCTGAATTTAAAAAGCAAAATTTCCTAGGAAAAGGTAAAAATAGTAATTATGCTATATGAATGAGGTGCAGAGGAAGGATTCACATGGAGGCATTGGCAGGGAGGAGGTCTGGTAACTCTGAAAACCTCTTCATATTGGAAAGAAATGGTTAGAGAACTTTACAAATACATATCATGAAGTGTATAGCATACTCAAATTTAAGAGATAAGGGGAAAGAAAATAAGATAAAATGGGATATAGTAAGGTTTAGATTTATGGTAGTGGGGCAGGGTCTGCAGATTTATGGAAAAGAGACATCTGTAGATGGGTGTGTAGTTTTATGGCAGTGAGACAAGATATGTAGGCTAATGGGAAAGGGATAAATGGGGAGGGGAAGGGAAGGTAGGATATGGAAAGGGTGTTTGATATTAACAGGAGTGGGATCTAGTCTGTAGATTAATGGGAATGGGATAAAGAAGGGAGGGAAAGGACAGGGAGAGATCCATTGGTGTGAGGAGGTTCAGTAAACAGCAAGGTAAGTTCAGGAGTAGAATTAAAGTGGAAGAGTGATCAGGGATGGCAAATAAGAGATAGAACAAATAGTATAAACAAGGATTAGGAATAGAATATATTAGGGAAAATATAGGGTTAGTAATCATTGATCTCAGATAAGGTCAAACTTAAGAGATGCAATCAAGAGAAATCTACATTATATCAGCCATATTAATGTTTTAGATGTATGTTTATATTTATAAAAGTGTGTGTATGCATGTAGATATATGGATATATAGGTAGGTGAGTTTCATGGAGGTGTGAGGGGGTGTACCTTTACTTAATTGTAGCCTGCTTGGGGGGGGGGAGGTGTAGGAATGAAAAAGGGAACAAAAAGAATAAAGTAAAAAGTGTACAAGCAGGGAACAAAAGAATAAACTACAAGAAAGCAAAAGACCATAGTTCAGAATGTAATCTTTTCTATTATATGTGTTTTCTTGAGTTGGAAATTTTTTGTTACATATCTTGAATCCTGCTTGATGTCCTCCACTGGGCACATGGTAATATATTGTTTTGTTTTTTTAAATTTTCTGAGTTTTTTTCTTAGTTTTAAATCATTTATTTATTTGTTTGTTTGTTTTTTTAAGGAGGGGGCTTTATTGTCATAAAAGCAGATGGAACCAAATAGCATCAGGGGCTTCTTGATTAGAAGATGTCACTTGGGATGGGTTTTTAGACAATGGTTAACTTCTTTAGAGAGTACTCTTCAACCATTGGTTGGGACTCCTCAAGACTTTGAAGCTAACAAAAGTCACACCAAGGATCGAAAATCTTTGAAATATGCCATAACCCAAGCTTCTCACACTTGGCTGGATGGGCAACCACATCCTGTTTACCGTGACCCAACCCCCTGTACCTGCCCAAGTGGGGAACATCCTGTTTTTCTGTTCTTTGTGGTTAACTACTAGGGTAAGAACGTCCCCCAGGGCCTATTCCACACCTATGTATATGTATTGAGGATTTTTAAAGAAATGTTTTGTTAAACGAAAATATTTAGGGACAGATGTTAAAAAACTTGAAAAAAAAATTAAAAAGGAAAGAAAATAGAAAAGAATAGATTTCCTCAAAGCTGTTAGAGGCTTTTTATATTAAAATATTCTTGTATCAGTTTTTAATTTATGACAGCATGCTGTGGACACTTAATTTTTATCATAGTGCTATCTAATTTCAGTAATTTATTTTTATTTTTTTTAAATCGAATATTCATTTCTTATGATTAGGGATTTGTAAAACATTGAGTTTTTGAGTTCCGTCCCTTTTGATTCTCTTGTCAATTTTATTGTTCTACTTTTTCTTTTTTTTTTTTAAACAAATAGCAAATAGTTTTGATGGTTGCTATTTTATAATAAAGTTTAATGATCTACATAATATTCCCACCTCATTCCTATGTTTTTCATTAATTCTTTTTATAATCTAGGTTTTGGGGGGAGGGTTCTCCAAATGAATCTTCATATTATAAAGTACTATACATCTTTAAAAATTCTTGATAAAATTCCTACTTTATCCTTAGAAGCTTTTGATACCAGACATGTTAATCCTGATAAAAACTAAGAAAAATGAGAATATTTAACACAGTCATAGCAATACTGTAACAATTATCAACTGCAGAACACCTAATACTCTGAAATTAGTGACCTAAGACAGTTTTAAAGACCCATGATGAAAAATGCCTTTCACTTGCAGAGAGGGCTCTGATGAACTTCAAATAATAGAAATATGGTTTTCTATTTTGTTTGTGATTTACAACATGGCCAATGTGGAAATATGTTTTGCATAACTTGCATGTGGAAGCAAAATCAAATTGCTAATCTTCTCAAAGAGAGGGAATAGGTATGATAAAGAGGGAGAGAATTTGTAGTTAACTGAAATCTATTTTAAAAGATTCCTCGGGGCAGCTAGGTGGCACAGTGGATAGAGCACCAGCCCTGAAGTCAGGAGGACCTGGGTTCAAATGTGGTCTCAGGCACTTCCTAGCTGTGTGACCCTGGGTAAGTCACTTAACCCCAATTGCCTTAGCCAAAAAAAAAAAAAAAATGATTCCTCAAATTTTTTTGTATTTGTATTGAATGAAATAATCTAAATGGGGAAAAAAAGTAGTGAGGAAGAATCCATTAATGAATATTCTGATGTATATACAGTCTCAGCTACTTATTCTTTCAGTATTGTGGTTTGTACTCTCTATGTTTACCTTTCTTGATTGTGTTTTGTCTATCTCCTCTTGGCCAACCAAATGGCCAGTGTGTGCCTGGAACCATCATCATTTTCTTTTAATATGAAATCATGTAATCATGGTTACCGTTATAGCCCACACTATTCTATTCTATCTGTGGGCCCTTGTTTATTTGTGTGTGAATGTATGTTTACTTTAGTGTTATTTTTCACTTCCAAATTTTCTTCCATTGTCTTTTACACATTGAGAAAGAAAGAGAAAACCCATTACAGTAATGTATAGTGTTTAAACTTTAATTTTAACCATATTTCAAGGGATGAAGAAGAAAATGTCCATTTTCTAAAAGTGGATGGCATTTTTCAACATGAATTCTTTGGAATTGTGGTTTGTTTATTCTGTTAAGTCTTTCAGACTTAATATTTTGTAGTATTTACTCATTATATAGAAATTTTCTCCTGATTCTGCTTATCATTTTGCATCAATTCAAATCGTCCTTGCTTTTTATGAAATTATTCTGCTCATTTTTCTCAAATCATGCTAGTAACTAGTTCAGCTATTCCCCAGACCATCAATATCTTGATTCATTATGACAAAAAGATCTGATATAATTATTTATATATATGTATATGGATCTGTTTATTTCTTTGATCTTTATAGTGGTATTTCTGTGTCAGAGGTTATGCACTTATTAATAGCTTTTTGACTGTAGTTTACAGAATTGTTGGACTAGTTTACAACTCTAACAATAGCTCATTAGCTTATCTATTTTGTCATATCACCTTTAGCAATTTGTCATTTTCCTTCTCTGTCTTTGCCAGTCTGATAGATGTAAGGTTAAAAATCATCTTGGTTATAATTTGCATGTGTTAGTATTTTACAGTGTTTTGTTTTCCTGTCTGACTATGGAATAATTTTTCTCTTAAACTTGATCCAGTACACTATGTATTTTAGAACTGCAATCTTATCAGAGAAATTTACTGCAATGCTTCTACATTTTTCTGCTTTTCTTCTACTTTTAGTTTTATTGCAGTTTTTTTTGTGCAAAACCTTTTTAATTTGATGTACTCAAAATTATCCATTATACTTCTCATGTGTCTTGCCTGGTCATAAATTCTTCCCTTATACATGTAGATAAAAAACGAATTTCTTTCCTGCTTTTAATAACTTGTTTACCTTATGAGCTTATCTTGATATACAGTGTGAGATTGGTCTATGAATAGTTTCTGACAAAGTAGTTTTTGTTACTGAGTTCTTCCCCCAGGAGATTGGGTTTATTAACAGTATTTTATTATGCTTAAGTATAGTGAGTACTTTCTTTGTTCCACTGATTAATAGTCCTCTTAGTATTGAATTGTTTGTAGTGTAGTTTGAAATCTTATACTACTAATCCTCCTTCTTTCATATTTTTTCTATTGTTTCCCTTGATATTCTTGACTTCTTAACCTTTATCCAATGATTTTTTCCCCTAACTTTTTTATTTAGGTAGTGTTGTCATTTTTATTATATTAGACTGGCCTACCCATGAGCAAATTTTCCAGTTGTTTAGATCAGTCTTGATGTGAAATGTTTTGTAACTGTTCAGTTTCTCTGTGTCTGTGCCTATTTTAAATGGAATTTCTCTTATTGCTAACATACAGAAGTTCTGATGATTTGTATGTATTTCTTATATATGCTGTAATAGATTTAGTTTTTTACTTGACTCTCTAGGGTAAACCATCTTCTGCAAAGATTTGTAGTATAGTTCTTTGCTGCTTGTGCTTATTGTTTTATTTTTTGTTTTCTAGTCTTAATCCTATGACCAGAACTTGAATTTTTTTTTAGGAAAATTTCTAACTTAAGCCCATTTTTTAAAACAGGAATTGGAATTGTATTTTCACAAAAGCCTTTTTCTGAATAAAAATGATCACATGATTTTTGTTTTTGTTTTCAACATGGTCAGTTTATGCTTATAGTTTTCCTATTATATTGTACCAGCCCTGCCACAGCCCTTATTTTTCCTGAGTAACCAGTTCATCTTTTCTGGCTATACATTTCTCTGTTTATATTTTATAGCACTCTTGCTATGTAATTTCTTGGTTTTGAGGAAATTTACTGATAGTATCTACTTGCCTTGTCTTTTTGCTTGAGTTGACAACTTAAATTTTTGGTAAAATGTAATACTTTTAATAAAACTATATAGCATTGTTTATTTTTTTTCCTTTTCTTAATTTTATTAAAGCTTTTTATTTGCAAAACATATGTATGGGGGGGCGGAGCCAAGATGTCGGAGTGAAAAGGTGACTTTCTGCCTCTCCTCCGATCTTCTCTCAAATCAACAATAAAATAAGCCTCTGAACTGATCTTCAAGTCAACGAACTCAGAAATATTTGGGCACGGCTCTCTGGAGAACTTCATATCAGGTTAGTTGGACTTGGACAGAGAGATAAATAGACGACCCCTGTGCAGGCCAGAAGTGAGGGTGGGACTCAGCTCAGCTCATCGTGGAAGAAATTCCAAACTCCAAATTCCAAACACCTGGAGTTTATCTGAGGCACTCGGGACACTCTGCCCTGATTGGGGGCAGGTGTTCTGGCAGACTTATCTTGTTTAAGGAGTAATTCGGACTTAGTCCTAGCCCCCACCGGCCCAGCACCTTAAGTCAACTTGATGAAGTGCCCCAGGGCAAAGCGTCTTCAGCAGAGGTTTTTTTTTTTTTCCCCCTACCTTAAAGAGATATCCACGCTGTCTAAAAAAAAAATGATGAAGAAGCAAAAGAGAGCTCTCACCATAGACAGCTTTTATCAAGGCAAAGAAACGACCTCAGATACAGAGGTTTCTTTAGAGAAAAATCCAGAAAAAAACAGCAAGGACCATCACTGGTCCCCGTTTAAAAAGGCCTTTCTGGAAGACTGCATAAAGAACCTCAAAAGAGAGTTGGAGGATAAATGGGAAAATAAACTGAAATCAGTGCAAGAAGGATACAGTATCTTGCAAGAAGGATATGATGCTCTACAAAAGAGATATGAAAAAGACACCAATTTATTAAAAAATAAAATTAGTGAAGTGGAAAAAGAGTGCAGTGAACAAATTGGCCAGTTACAAAAGGAGTGAAAAAAGGTAACTGAAGAAAACAACACTTTAAAAATAAGAATTGAACAAATGCAAGTGAATGACTCACTAAGACTTGAAGAATCAGTCAAACAAAAACAAAAAAATGAAAAATTAGAAGAAAATATGAAATATCTCCTAGGAAAAACAACTGACTTAGAAAATAGATCTAGGAGAGACAATCTAAGGATTATTGGACTTCCTGAAAGCCATGATGGAAAAAAGAATCTAAACACTATCTTCCAGGAAATCCTGAAAGAAAACTGCCCTGAGATTGTAGAATCAAAGGGCAAAATCACCATTG
>JAJPUD010004174.1:167240-198819 GCA_023553655.1 Myrmecobius fasciatus
AAAGGTAATTGGAAATTAAATAATCTAATCCTGAAGAATGAATGGGTGAAAGAGCAAATCATAGACACAATCAATAATTTCATCCAGGAGAATGACAATAAGGAGAAAACATACCAAAATTTGTGGGATACGGCCAAAGCGGTTTTAAGGGGCAATTTTATATCTCTAGATGCTTACTTGCATAAAATAGAGAAAGAAAAGATCAATGAATTGGGCTTATTATTAAAAAAAACTAGAAAAAGAACAAATTAAAAAACCCTCAATTAAATACCAAATTGGAAATTCTAAAAGTAAAAGAAATTAATAAAATCGAAAATAAGAAAACTATTGAGTTAATAAATAAAACTAAGAGTTGGTTCTATGAAAAAACTAACAAAATAGATAAGCCTTTAGTTAATTTGATAAGAAAAAGGAAAGAGGAAAATCAAATTGTTAGTCTCAAGAATGATAAGGGAGAACTTTCCTCCAATGAAGAGGAAATTAAAGCAATAATTAGGAGTTACTTTGCCCAACTTTATGCCAGTAAGTTTGAAAATCTGAATGAAACAGAGGAATATCTACAAAAATATAGATTGCCGAGGTTAACAGAAGAGGATATAAATTATTTACATAGTCCCATATTAGAAAAAGAAATAGAACAAGCCATTAACCAACTCCCTAAGAAAAAGTCTCCAGGGCCAGATGGATTTACATGTGAATTCTACCAAACATTCAAAGGACAATTAATTCCAATACTACACAAACTATTTGAGAACATAGGGACAGAAGGTATACTGCCAGAATCCTTCTATGAGACCGATATGGTGCTGATAGCTAAACCAGGTAGGGTAAAAACAGAGAAAGAAAACTATAGACCAATTTCCCTAATGAATATTGATGCAAAAATTTTAAATAAGATTTTAGCAATGAGATTACAGAAAGTCATCCCCAGGATAGTACACTATGACCAAGTAGGATTTATACCAGGGATGCAGGGCTGGTTCAATATTAGGAAAACTATCAGCATAATTAATTATATTAATAACCAAATTAACAAAAACCATATGATTATCTCAATAGATGCAGAAAAAGCCTTTGACAAAATCCAACACCCTTTCCTATTAAAAACACTAGAGAGTATAGGAATAAATGGGCTTTTCCTTAAAACGATCAGTAGCATCTATTTAAAACCATCAGCAAGCATCATATGTAATGGAGACAAACTAAAACCATTCCCAATAAGATCAGCAGTGAAACAAGGCTGCCCACTGTCACCATTGCTATTTAATATTGTATTAGAAATGTTAGCTTTAGCAATAAGAGAAGAAAAAGAGATAAAAGGAATCAGAGTAGGCAATGAAGAAACCAAATTATCACTCTTTGCAGATGACATGATGGTATACTTAGAGAACCCTAGAGACTCAACTAAAAAACTACTAGAAACAATTCACAACTTTGGCAAAGTTGCAGGATTTAAAATAAATCCACATAAATCATCAGCATTTTTATACATCACCAACAAAGTTCAGCAGCAAGAGATACAAAAAGAAATTCCATTCAAAATAACGGATGATAGCATAAAATATTTGGGAATCTATCTGCCAAGAAAAAGTCAGAAACTATATGAACTAAACTACAAAACACTTTCCACACAAATAAAATCAGACCTAATCAATTGGAAAAATATTAAGTGCTCATGGGTAGGCAGAGTGAACATAATAAAAATGACAATACTACCCAAACTAATCTACTTATTTAGTGCCATACCAATCAAACTCCCAAGAAATTATTTTACAGATCTAGAAAAAATAGTAGCAAAGTTCATTTGGAAGAACAAAAGGTCAAGGATTTCAAGGGGATTAATGAAAAAAAAAAAGGCAGATGAAGGTGGCCTTGCTGTACCAGATCTAAAACTATATTATAAAGCAGCGGTCATCAAAACCGTTTGGTACTGGATAAGAAATAGAGCAGTGGATCAGTGGCACAGGATAGGTTATCAGGACAACCTAGGCATTAACCTTAACAATCTAGTGTTCGATAAACCCAAAGAACACAGCTTTTGGGATAAATACTCTCTATTTGGCAAAAACTGCTGGGAAAATTGGAAACTAGTGTGGAAGAAATTAGGGCTTGACCCATACCTAACACCACATACCAAGATAAGATCTAAATGGGTTCATGATCTAGATATAAAGAGGGACTTTGTAAGCAAGTTAGAGGAACGTAATATAGTTTATCTCTCAGACCTGTGGAGGTGGAACAAATTTATGTCCAAAGAAGACTTGGAACTCCTAATTGAACACCAGATGGATAATTTTGACTATATTAAGTTAAAAAGTTTCTGTACAAACAAAACAAATGCAGACAAGATTAGGAGGGAAGCATCTAATTGAGAAATCATCTTTACATTTAATGGTTCTGATAAAGGCCTCATTTCTAAAATATTTAGAGAATTGTCTCATATATATAAGAATTCAAGCCACTCTTCAATAGATAAATGGTCAAGGGATATGAACAGACAATTTTCAGATGATGAAATTAAAACCATCTCTAGTCATATGAAAAGTTGCTCCAAATCACTATTGATCAGAGAAATGCAAATTAAGACAACTCTGAGATACCACTACACACCTGTCAGATTGGCTAAAATGACAGGAAAAGATAACGATGAATGTTGGAGGGGATGTGGGAGGGCTGGGACACTAATACATTGTTGGTGGAACTGTGAACGGATCCAACCATTCTGGAGAGCAATTTGGAGCTATGCTCAAAAAGTTGTCAAACTGTGCATACCCTTTGACCCAGCAGTGTTTCTACTGGGCCTATATCCCAAAGAGATCTTAGAGGAGGGAAAGGGACCCACATGTGCAAGAATGTTTGTGGCAGCCCTTTTTGTAGTGGCTAGAAACTGGAAACTGACGGGATGCCCATCAATTGGAGAGTGGCTGAATAAATTATGGTATATGAATGTTATGGAATATTATTGTTCTGTAAGAAACGACCAGCAGGACAATTTCAGAGAGGCCTGGAGAGACTTGCATGAACTGATGCCGAGTGAAACGAGCAGAACCAGGAGATCATCATGCACAGCAACAACAGTATTACATGATGATCAATTCTGATGGACATGGCTCTCTGCAATAAAGAATTGTCTCAAACCAGTTCCAGTTGTTCACTGAAGAAAACCATATACACCCAGAAAGAGGGACATGAAATATGGACCACAACGTAACATTTTCATGATCTCTATTGACATTAGCTTGCATTGTGTTGCCTTTCTCTGACTCTTTTTTTTTTTCTTGTAGATAGGATTTTTCTTGCATAACTTCTCAAGCATTTCAACATTATTAACATGTAGTGGACTTCCTGCCATCTGGGGGAGGGGAGGGGACTGGGGGTAAAATTTGTATTGGAAAGCTTTGTAAAGATCAAGGTTGGGGAACTACCCATACATATGTTATACAAATAAAAAGCTTAAAAAAAAAAAAACATATGTATGGGTAATTCTTCAACATTGACTCTTGCAAAGCTTTCTGTTACAGATTTTTCCCCCCTAACCCCCACCTCTCCCCTAGATGGTAGGAAGTCTACTACATGTTAATTATGTTAAAATACTTGACAAATCAAATGTGTATACCTATTTTTACAGTTTTCTTGCTGTACAGGAAAGGGAAAAAAATGCAAACTTCAATAGAGTGTGAAAATGCTATGTTGTGGTACACATTCATATCCCTCTCTCTGGATGTATATGGCTCTCTTCACCGAACAATTGGAACTGGTTTGAAACATTTCATTGTTGAAGAGAGCCATGTCCATCAGAATTGATCCTCATATAGTTTTGTTGCTGTGTACAATGATCTCCTGGTTCTGCTCACTTCACTCAGCATCAGTTCATGCAAGTCTCTCCAGGCCTTTCTGAAATCATCCTGCTGGTCGTTTCTCACAGAACAATAATATTCCATAACATTCATATACCATAATTTATTCAGCCATTCTCCAATTGATGGGTATCCTTTTAGTTTCCAGTTTCTTGCTGCTACAAAAGGGCTTGAATTCTTATAAATATGAGACAATTCTCTTATAGCATTATTTAAATAAAAACAATATTAATGTTAAACATATTGGCTTTTTTTTTTCACCTGGGAGACCCTTATTAAAAATCCAAAGGACTCTTAAAACTAAAATTTTATTATATTCATTATTGGGACTGGCTCATAATCTATTTACAATGTTCATTACAATGTTCATCTGATACCAATACAGAAAACTGTCGAGAGGCAGGATTTACATAGCTGTCCATTCTGTATTGAGTACAAATAAACATTATTTTTTTTTATTTTTTTCCCAGCTTGTAAAGTAAAGCCATCCTCTTTAGAATGGTTGTGGATATAATTTAGGAGGTTTTACAGTGTTCTAGGAATTGATACAAAAGGCATAATGTCCACAAGTGGGAGCAACTTCAGAATCTTAATGTAGACATTTTTGGACATTCTATATGACTATGACAAACACTTTTTTTTAGTGAGTAGATTACATGTCCCTTTTTTATATACTTTTCTTCATTTTTGTAATCAAATCATCTCTGCTGTTAAATCACTAAAGGAATCTTAAATGATCTTGCTACTCCAAAGAAGACATTTTTGGAATCAAACATTTTAACCATAAATATGTGGTCTATTCTAGGATATTATTTGCCAAAATTCTTTATTGCTTCTTTTTGTTTTCTCATTAAATGTATTTTCATCTTTTGGCTGTCTCATTCTGATATTAACTGTAAGTGTCCTTTGGATATATCATTTTGTTTGGTCCTTTAGCTATTTGGTTTTTGCTTCCATTACTTTACTTCTTCCTATTTTGGCAATTGTTATTGATCATAATCTCCCACAGACTTTCACTATAAGGCTTTGTAAAGTAGTTTATACTCTATGCTGGTGGTTGCCAAATCCTCTTTTCTTTGGGGAGGCAATTGCAGTTAAGTGACTTGCTTAGGATCACACCTGTAGTAAATATCTGAGGCTAAATTTGAACTTATGTTTTTTTCTGATTCTAGGCCTAGAGAGCTTTATTCTTTATACCACCTTGTTACCCATTTGCTATAACTTGTGAACAGCAATGAATCTGGTGTTTGCTAACTTCATATTTAATCTTGGTCTCCTTAGGACCATTGGTTTTTATTAGTTCTACAAATTTCACATAGAATTTTAGTCCTATTCCTCCTTTCCTCCCTTCCCTTCCTTCCTTCTTTCTTGGAAGTTCTTTAAAAGGTCAGTTTTTCATTGTATACCATTTTTCTTCTACTTTGAAATTTTCTTTGACCTCAAATTTTGGTGGTGTGATTGTATACAGGGGTTTGATTAAATTCAGTCAGTTGATTCCAGAATAAACTCTCAATGTTTTGTGGCTTCCTCTATATTTTGGAATGTCACTTGGTGCAAATTACAAATTCATATTACATTGGAGGCTAATAGAATCTTATTTAGCCAGTGAACACTTGAGAGAGAGATTGATGTGAGACTTTCTCCATACTTCTTTTAAGATAACATTAAAAATTCATGATTCCTCATGTTTAAAATTATCAACTATTATGAGTCATAGGATTTCAAGTTTGAGTGTCATTTAAAAGACACTCTCAAACTCAGCAATCAACAGTTCTTCCAGAGAAGCTCCATAAAAGATGTCATTCAAGGGGTTTATGATGAGACAAAAAGAAAGTTGGCCAAGTCATAAGGTGAGAGGGAAAGATAAACCAGAGGAGACTTTCAGCAGTGGAGCCAAGATGGCGGATATCAGACAGGAGTCTCTGTAACCTCCTCTAACCTTCCTTCAAACCAACAACGTATGAAGCCTCTAGACTGATTTTGAAGTAAAAAAAAAATCCACAATATCTGGAGGACAACACTTTTCTAGAAGAAGATACTCTGGATGAACTTCAAAACAAGTCTGTTTTAATTGGGCAGGGGGATGGTCTGCTGAACCCAGACTGCAGTGCAGGGAGCTGGAGCAGGAGTCAGAGCATTGGACCTAGCTGCCATTACACAGCACCCTAGGGCGATCAATCAATCAGCAGAACTGATCAGCACCTGAAATAATTCAATCGGCAGAACTGTCCAGGATCTGAAATAATTCAATCAGCAGAACTGCCCAGCACCTGAAATAACTCAATCAGCAGAACTGCCCCAGAGCGAATTAAAGCAGCTGTCCCTCCTTTGCCTTGAACAGACCTCACACCTTTTAAAAAAAAAAAAAAAAAGGAAAAAAAAAATGAATAAAAAACCAAAAAGAGCTCTCACCATAGACAGCTTTTAAGAACAGACCTCAAATCCTGAGGTCCCTAAAGGTAAAGCAACTCCAGAAAAAGCTCCAAAGAGAGACATAAACTGGACTCTGTGCCACAAGGCTTTCTTTGAAGATTGCATAAAGAATCTTAAAAGAGTTAGAAGAAACATGGGGAAACAAAATGAGATCACTGCAAAATAAAATGGAAAAAATGGTAAAAGACTACAGTGAAGAAATTGGCCAATTACAAAAGGAACTAAAAACAATAACTGAAGAAAATAAGACATTAAAAATTAGAATCGAACAAATGGAAGTGAATGACTCATCAAGACTTCAAGAATCAGTCAAACAAAAACAAAAAATGAAAAGATAGTTTAAAAAAAAAAAACCATGAAATATCTCCTAGGAAAAACAACTGACCGGGAAAATAGATCTAGGAGAGCCAATCTAAGGATTATAGGGCTTCCTGAAAGCCATAGTGAAAAAAAGAACCTAGACACTATCTTCCAGGAAATCATAAAAGAAAACTGCCCTGATATATTAGACTCAGAAGGCAAAATACTTATTTTTTTATTTTTTTTTATATTAAAGCTTTTTATTTGTATAACATATGTATGGGTAGTTCCCCAGCATTGATCTTTACAGAGCTCTCCATTACAACTTTTACCCCCAGTCCCCTCCCCTCCCCTAGATGGCAGGAAGTCACTACATGTTAATAATGTAATAATAGTTAACAAGTTGAGGCAAAATACTTATTGAAACAAAATCCACCAATCACCTCCTGAAAGAAACCCAAAAATTAAATCCCCCAGTAATATCGTGGCCAAATTCCAGAACTATCATCTTAAGGAAAAAATATTATGAGAAGCCAGAAAGAAATAATTTAAATATCGAGGAGCCACAATTAGGATCACACAGGACCTAGCAGCTTCTACTTTAAAGGATCAAAGGGCCTGGAATCAGATATTCTGAAGGGCAAAGGAACTTGGATTACAGCCAAGAATAAGTTACCCAGCTGGAATGAGCATTATCTTCCAGGGAGAAGATGGTCATTCAATGATATAGGAGAATTTCACCTATTTCTAATGAAAAGAGCAGAACTGAACAAAAAAAAAATTGATCTACAAACACAGAACACAAGAGAAACATAAAAAGGTAACAAGAAAGGAAAAAAAAACTCTTGAGAACTATATTTATGTTATGGATACTTATAGAATGAAGGTTGATTTTATTATTTTATTATTACATTATGATTTTATGATTATTATGATATGATTATTGTTTTATGGTTATTATGATATGATCTGAAAAAGAAATTAGAGGTAGAAAAGAGATACACTGGAACAAGAGGAAAAGGAGGTTTACATCACATGTAGAGGCAAGGAAATCCTATGATGATTGAGGGGGGAAAAAGGGAGGGGAATGAGAATTGGGTTAATCTCCATCTCATCAGATTTGGCTCTGAGGGAATAACAGACGTATTGGGTATCAAAAAGAAACTTGTCCTATCTTATAAGGAAACAGGAGGGAAAGGGGGAAAAGAAAGGGAATAGACTAATAGAAGGGCAAACAGAAGAATTAAGGGAAAGGTGTAAAAAAGGGGAGTGGGGCTCTAAAGGGGAAGGATTGTTTGAGGGAAGTGGTTATCAAAAGCAAAATACTAGGGAGGAGGGAAAGGGGATAGGAAAGAAAAGCATAAGCTAGGGTAAATAAGATGGCAGGAAATACAGAATTAGTTATTTTAACTGTGAGTGTGAATGGAATGAACTCTCCCATAAAGTGAAAGCAGATAGCATATGTTATATACAAGAAACACATCTAAAGCATAGAGATACATACAGGGTGAAGGTAAAAGGCTGGAGTAGAATCTATTATGCTTCAGGTGAACACAAAAAAGCAGGTCTAGCAATCCTCATCTCAGATCAAGTAAAAGCAAAGATAGACCTAATTAATAGACAAAGAAGGAAACTATATCTTACTACTAAAGGGTACCATAAACAATGAAGCAATATCAATACTAAATATATATGCAACAAGTGGTATAGCATGGAAATTCCTAGAGGAAAAGATCAGAGAGATGCAAGAAGAAATAGACAGCCAAACTATAATAGTGGGCGATGTCAACCTCCCTCTCTCAGAACTACATAAATCAAACCACAAAATAAATAAGAAAGAAGTTAAGGAGGTAAACAAAATGTTAGAAAAGTTAGGCACGATAGATCTTTGGAGGAAATTAAATGTAGACAGAAAGGAGTTTACTTTTTTCTCAGCAGTCCATGGAACTTATACAAAAATTGACCATGTGTTAGAACACAAAAACCTCAAAATCAAATGCAGGAAGGCAGAAATAGTAAATGTATTTTTCTCAGATCATCATGCAATAAAAATCACGTGCAATATAAGGCCAGGAGAAAATAGACCAAAAAGTAATTGAAAACAAAATAATTTCATCCTAAAGAATGAATGGGTGAAACAGCAAATTACAGACACAATTACTAATTTCATCAAAGAGAATGACAATAATGAGACAGCATACCAAAACTTGTGGGATACAGCTAAAGCAGTAATAAGGGGAAATTTTACCTCTCTAGATGCTTATTCGCATAAAATAGAGAAAGAAAAAATCAATGAATTGGGCTTGCAACTAAAAAAGCTAAAGAAAGAACAAATTAACCCCCCCAACCAAATACCAAACTTGAAATCCTAAAAATAAAAGAAGAGATTAATAAAATTGAAAGTAAAAAAAAAACACTATTGAATTAATAAATAAAACTAAAAGTTGGTTTTATGAAAAAACCAACAAAATAAATCTCTAGTTAATTTGATTAGAAAAAGGAAAGAGGAAAATCAAATTTAGTCTCAGAAATAAAAAGGGAGAACTTTCCACCAATGAAGAGGAAATTAGAGCAATAATCAGGAGTTATTTTGCACAACTTTATGCCAACAAATTTGATACTCTAAAGGAAATGGAGGAATATCTATAAAAATATAGACTCCCAGGTTAACAGAAGAGGAAGTAGATTATTAAAATAGCCCCATTTTAGAAAAAGAAATAGAACAAGTCATCAGTTCCCTAAGAAAAACTCCCCAGGACCAGATGGATTTACATGTGAATTCTACCAAACATGTAAAGAACAATTAACTCCAATATTATATAAACTTTGAAAAAATAGGCACAGAAGGAGTACTACCAAATTCCTTCTATGATACCGATGTGGTCCTGATAGCTAAACCAGGTAGGGTGAAAACAGAGAAAGAAAACTATAGACCAATTTCCCTAATGAATATTGATGCAAAAATCTTAAATAAAATATTAGCAAAGAGATTACAGAAATTCATTCCCAGAATAATACACCATAACTAAGTAGGATTTATACCAGGAATGCAGGGATGGTTCAATATTAGGAAAACTATTAACATAATTTGACTATATTAATAACCAAATTAACCCAAAACATGATAATCTCAATAGATGCAGAAAAAGCATTTGATAAAATCCAACATCTATTCCTATTAAGAACACTAGAGAGTATAGGAATTAATGGACTTCTTAAAATAATAGCATCTATTTAAAACCATTGGCGAGGGGCAGCTAGTTGGTATAGTGAATAGAGCAACCAGCCCTGAAGTCAGGCGGATCTGAGTTCAAATCTGGCCTCAGACACTTAATGCTTCCTGGCTGTGTGAC
This sequence comes from Myrmecobius fasciatus, assembly GCA_023553655.1. Taxonomy (NCBI): domain Eukaryota; kingdom Metazoa; phylum Chordata; class Mammalia; order Dasyuromorphia; family Myrmecobiidae; genus Myrmecobius; species Myrmecobius fasciatus. The sequence continues at coordinate 177,184 of JAJPUD010004174.1, forward strand.
ACTAGACAAGTCACTTAACCCCAATTGCCTCAGCCAAAAAAAAAAAAAAAATCATCAGCTCGCATCATATGTAATGGTGATAAACTGCAACCATTCCCAGTAAGATCAGGGGTGAAACAAGGTTGCCCACTATCACCATTACCAATTAATATTGTATTAGAAATGCTAGCTTTGGAAATAAGACAAGAAAAAGATTAAAGGAATTAGAGTAGGTCATGAGGAAACCAAATTATCACTCTTTGCAGATGATATGATGGTCTACTTAGAGAATCCTAGAAAATCAACTAAAAAACTATTAGAATTAATCCACAACTTTAGCGAAGTTGCAGGATACAGAATAAATCCACATAAATCATCAGCATTTTTATACATCACCAACAAAATGCAACAGCAAGAGATACAAGGGGAAATTCCATTTAAAATAACTTTCGGTAGTATAAAATATTTGGGAATACATCTACCAAGGGAAAGTTAGGATCTATATGAGCAAAACTACAAAACACTCTCCACGCAAATAAAGTCAGATCTAAACAATTGGAAAAATATCAAGTGCTCTTTGATAGGTTGAGCGAATATAAAGATGGCAATACTACCTAACTAATCTATTTATTTAGTGCTATACCAATCAGACTCCCAAGAAACTATTTAACTGACCTAGAAAAAATAACAACAAAATTGAGCTGGAAAAGCAAAAGGTCAAGAATCTCAAGGGAATTAATGAAAAAAAATGCAAATGAGGGTGGCCTAGCTGCACCAGATCTAAAACTATATTATAAAGCAGTGGTCATCAAAACCATTTGGTACTGGCTAAGAAATAGAGTAGTGGACCAGTGGAATAGGTTAGGTTCACAGGACAAAATACTCAATGACAATAGTCATCTAGTGTTTGATACACCCAAAGACCCCAGTTTTTGGGATAAAAACTCACTATTTGACAAAAACTGCTGGGATCATTGGAAACTAGTATGGAAGAAATTAGGCATTGACTCACACCTAACACCATTTACCAAACTAAGGTCAAAATGGATTCATGATCTAGTCATAATGAATGATATTATAAACAAATTAGAACAATGTAGGATGGTTTACCTCTCAGACCTGTGGAGGGGAAAGGAATTTGTGACCAAAGAAGAACTAGAGATCATCACTAATCACAAAATAGATAAGTTTGACTATATCAAGTTAAAATTTTTGTACAAACGAAATGAATCCAGACAAGATCAGAAGGGTAGCAGTAAACTGGGAAAATATTTTTACATTCAAAGGTTCTGATAAAGGCCTCATTTCTAAAATACATAGAGAATTGACTCAAATATATTAAGAATTCAGGCCATTCTCCAATTGATAAATGTTCAAAAGATATGAACAGACAATTTTCAGATGAAGAAATAGAAACTTTTTCTAGTCACATGAAAAGGTGTTCCAAATCACTATTAATCAGAAAAATGCAAATTAAGACAACTCTGAAATACTATTACACACCTGTCAGATTGGTTAAGATGACAGGAAAAGATAAATGGCAAATGTTGGAGGGGATGTGGGAAAACTGGGGCACTGCTACATTGTTGGTGGAACTGTGAATGGATCTAACCATGCTGGAGAGCAATCTGGAACTATGCTCAAAAAGTTATCAAACTGTGTATACCATTTGATCCAGCAGTGTTTCTACTGGGCCTATATCCCAAAGAGATCTTAGAGGAGGGAAAGGGACCCACGTGTGCAAGAATGTTTGTGGCAGCCCTTTTTGTAGTGGCAAGAAACTGGAAACTGAAAGGATGCCCATCAATTGGAGAATAGCTGAATAAGTTATGATATATGAATGTCATGGAATATTATTGCTCTGTAAGAAACGACCAGCAGGACGATTTCAGAGAGTCCTGGAGAGACTTGCATGAACTGATGCTGAGCAAAACAAGCAGAACTAGGAGAACATTATACACAGCAACAAGACTATATGATGATCAATTCTGATGGACATGGTTCTCTTCGACAATGATGTGATTCAAACCAGTTCCTATTGTTCAGCGATAAAGATAGTCACATACATCCAGAGAGAGGCCTGTGGGAACTGAGTATGGACCACAACACAGCATTTTAACGCTTTCTGTGAATATTTCCATGCATTTTGTTTTCCTTCTTAGGTTCCCCCCCCCTCCCTTTCTAGATCTGATGTTTCTCGTGCAGTAAGATAACTGTATACATATATTGGATTTGACATATAATTTAACATATTTAACATTATTAGATTACCTGTCATCTAGGGGTGGGGGGAAAAGAGGGGAAAAGCTTGTAAAAAAAAATTTTTACAAAGGTCAATATAGAAAAATCACTCATGTTTTGTAAATAAAAAGATTTTAATAAAAAAAATTTAAAAAAAAGAAAGATCAACCAGAGGACAGGCAGTGTCCTCTCCAACAGTGTATTCTTCAGTATCTGGGCACTAAAGAAATAAGAGGGAGGTCCTTCCCACCTTTGTTTTGGGCCTCCTGTGAAGACTACTTAAAAACATGTGGCCAAGTAACCCACAGTAACATTATAGATAAATTTTTGTATAAACCCTTTAAAAGAAGATTTAATTTGAGTTCTGTCATGAAGACACCTTGCAGTTCTTTGCATTTTGCTTGATTCTGATTTATTATGGCATAGAAGTGATCTCAGGTTCTCAAAAAATAATGCACAATGAACTGCAAGCTTGGCAGATTCTATCATAAGCCCAAGAATTCAAGGGCAAGCCCTCCAAGTAACTGATTGCTATTACCCAGAGACCAACTAAGTGAGGTCTGTTATGGGGTCATCCCTTCTCTTATACTTAACATCACCATGAATGGGGGGTGTTTTGGAACATGGTGGTTGATGTTTGTTCAGCATTACTTATATTTTGGTGATCATTAGGGTAAAAAAGGAAGAGCACTGGAAGCCCTGGACTTGGAGCTAAGATGACCTGTGGCATTGGTGTGGTTTTGGGGGAGTGCCATGTCTGGTCTTCCTCCATGGTACAGTGAATGGTTAGGACTTGACGACCCTTGAAATTTCAGTCTCTGATTTTATGACAGCTACATCTGATTTTTGGCAAGTTTTATTCTTTCTGACCCCTATAGCTCTCACTTGTAAAAATGTAAGGAGTACTTAGATAACCTGTGAAGGCGGACCCCTTTTAAACAACCAAATACTGTCTTACTGTGTTTGTAAGAATAGAGAAGTTGCTCATGCTCTGTGGTGGGGCTCTTTCCCAGTAAAATAACAGATCCATTGATTATTGAATCATGATATGTAGCAAGATTGAATTCTTGAAATACGATTGAGAGAAAATTGGTTTTGGAGTCACAGAACTGTTTCAAATAGTTGCTTTGCCACTTATCCTGTCTGACCTTAAGTTAGTCTCTCTCAGACTTAGTTTCTTCACCCGAAAAAGGAAGAATTGGGTTAAATTGTCTCTAAAATAGCTTTCAGTTCTAAACTTGTGTTTCTGAGATTTAAATAGAGATTTGGAGAATATAGTCTGGTTTTTTTGTAGGAGTCTCAAGGAAGAAAAACCAGGCTGCTTTAGAATAAGTAGATAGGTGTCTAGTTGAAGTCATGAAAGACACCAATCCTCATTTATTGAAGTGAATTCTTGTGGATTAAAGCTGGCAAGGTGCTCACTGAAACCCAGTGATTAGGCTGTAGAAGCAAGAAATAATGTTGACAATTGATTAAGTGATGTTTATATAGCATGAACTTGTATTAGATAGTAGTTGCTTTAAGAGTCAGAGACATACTGTGAATCACCTTATTGTCAGGCAGCTTCAAGCCCTTCAATGTGGGGTGAAAGCTCCTGTCTCCTGAGACAAAGGCTGTTCACTAGCACCCCAATTATGTTGTTCGGGACACTAGAATTAATCTTTTTGTGCTTCACTTAAGGTATGGTAAGTTTGTTGTCTTGTCAAAAACTAGAAAATGAGTTAATAATGCCTAATAATAAGTGATAGAGCAGATGATAAAAATAGAAGCTTGTATTTCAGATAATGACTATAACTTGCATAGTGGACAGTTAACAAACTAGCCCTGAAATTAGGAAAACCTGTGTTTATATACCAACCAAGGTTAAACTGGTTGGTTGAACAAGAAATGTCAGTCTATATTGGTAAAGGGCAATTCTGCAAAGGGAGTCTTTCACATCAGTAAACTCATATTCTCCCCCCCCAAAAAAAAAAATTAGCATCTATGGGATGAAGACAAAGCTTTGCTCAGTTGCAAATTTATTAAGGAAAAAAAAGGGGGCGGGGGAGAATTTAGTAAAGTAAACTTAACTTACCTAAAAGAGCTCAAACTCAACTATGATGTACGGGCTCTTTTCAACTTTTCAAAAATGAAGTAATTCAAGACAGTTCCAATATACTTATGATGGAAAGTACTATCCACATCCAGAGAGAGAAGTATAAAGACTATGGATCACAGCATAGTATTTTCACCTTTTTTTGTTGTTTGCTGGGATATTTTTTCTTTCTCATTTTTCTTATGTAGCATGATAAATATAGAAATATGTTTGGATGAATTGAACATGTTTAACCTATATTGAATTATTTGTTGTTGAAGGGAGGGAGAAAAATCTGGAACACAAGGTTTTGCAAGGATGAATGTTAAAAAACCATTTTTGCATGCATTTTGAAATTTTCAAAATTTTAAAAAAATAAAATATTAAGCAAGACAAGCAGTGTATAAAAAACTTGAAAATTAAGGGGAAAATAGTTTTGTTGTCTTGTTTTTTTCTATTTTAAAATGGAAGAATTAGCAAATCTAATTAAAGAAAATGGAAGTAGCATATTCTAAAAGATAAGAATACTGGCTTTGGTATGAAAACAGGCCTGGGTTCCCTTTTTTCCTCTCCACTGACATCCTGGGCAAGTTATTTATTTGTTGTAATAGTTTTCATTATGTTGCTAATAGTACATAGTTCTGTGTAGCAAGATTCTCCCTATAAAGATAAGTCACAAGTTCCATTTCTTTAAAAAAAAAAAATTAATGAAAAAATATATAAAGCTAAGCCAATTATGTTTTCTGCTTCATATCTTTCCAGAGGGAAATGTAACAGAATATTTTATTATCTTTTAGTAACCATATTTCTACTTAAAAATAAAATTATATTTTCTCTTTGACATAGTAAAAAACCAAGGTATTAGTGTGAATGTTATTGAAATGGGGATTAGATATTGTCAGTTGATATTGATAGCATTTATTTGGTGTGATTGCCATGATAATCTATGTATACTCAATAGGAATTGTCTTTTCATTTTTCCCAAATAACTATTTCTATATTACCTTTTTTTAAAAACTAGGTTTGCACAAGTTGTGAAGACAATGCAGAAGCAAATGGTTTTTGTGTAGAGTGTGTTGAATGGCTCTGCAAGACCTGTATCAGAGCTCATCAGAGAGTAAAATTCACAAAGGATCACACTGTCAGACAGAAAGAGGAAGTATCTCCAGGTAAACCTAGTATTTCAAATCTTAATTTAATATTTGTTATTAAATGCATATTATTCCAAGTTCCATACATTAAAAGGCCCTTGCCCTCAAAGTGCTTCTACTTAATGATTAATAGAAATAAAGTTAAAACAATAATTCCTTCTAGTCAACAAAGATTATAATTAGGCCTCTGATTCAAGGGAGACCAATAGCTTTTAGATTATGACATGAAATTATCTTATTTTACTTTTTTAGATCTTTATAACAAAACTGAGGTTTTTCTTCACAAGAAGCAGGCAAGTCAGTGATAGAGCTTGAACTTCAAGTCAGGAAGACCCTAGTTCAAATTTTGCATTTGATACTTAGTTGAACATGATTTATCCTTCCTAAAACTTAACTTTCTCACCTGGAAAAAAAAATCAGGACTTTATCAGATTTTTGTGAGACTCAAATAAAATAATGTATGTAAAGTGATGGAAATCTTAAGACTGAATGTTAATATATAGAATATGTAATATATGTGAAAGTTTTTTTATCCTAAAATCATTTGAAAATTCTTGTGTTATCTCTATCACTTTACATATTTGCAAAGTCATTAATCATGAGATAGCTTGTTTATTTGGATGAAATTTTCCTGCCACGAAAAGGAAATTTAAATGGTTAACCTGTAAATGATGTCTTAGTTAATGACTTATTGTCATAATAACTAGGCATTCATAGGATAAGATTTAGAAGTGTTAAACTTTATAGCTTATCTAATCTGAGGTTCTCATGTTACACATGAGGCACTGAGCACAAATGGGATCAAGTGATCTACATGCTAACATCTAATAAGAATCTGAGCCACTGTTTGAACCCAGGTTTCCTAGCACCAAAATCCAGCTCTGTATAATTTTAAGATTTATAAGAGTTTTAACTAAAAAAAGTTAAAACTCAAAAAAATTAGCTCCATCATTTAAACTGCAGTATCATGAGAATGTTCTACTTTTTGAAATAGTTCAAGAATGACTATTTTTAAGTACTAAAACTATGTAGTTGAGCATTTTTATGGAGCATCTATTTTCAAACAGTTTTTACGGAAAACTGATTCTTATTGCACTCTCTGGCTACCATCATATTTCTTGATATGGGGGATCTGTGTATATTGGTTCCATTTTACTTAGCTCCCTGTAATCTAGTTTTTAACCCTTGAATACTTTTCTAAAGGCATATTCTCAAATCTAATATTGTTACCATCCTCAATTAGTAGTTGGATATGATGACTATAACTCTTTTTACCCTCTGAAACCAAAGATTGTACTCAAATGAAAATGCCAGTCATAGATCCTACTTTTTATTTTATTTTAATTATTTAACATTTTCCCCTACTTACAGTTAAAACAATTTTTTTTACATTTTTAGAAAAAATTATTTCTTGATTCTCTCCCTTATCTTCACCCACAATTAAGAAACCCCTGTGAAATTAAGTCCTTCAGAGTAGTTGTGGACTGAGAAGAAAATACAGCTGTTAAGACATTCCAGCAAAGTTCTACTAAACCAACAACCATTTCCATCACACTCTTTATTTTGTCCTGTTTGAGAATCCTATACCATTTTTTAGATTACTTACCTTCAATTATTGTAACCTTTCTACCTCATAATACAGAAGTTATATTGGATTTTCAAAGTGTTGATTTCAGTGTTCTGTGTATGTTTATATACAGAATATGTACTATCATCACTCAGTGGAATAAAAATTTATGTTTCTTGAGTGGAAGAGCTGGGTTTTTTGGCTTTGTATTCCTGGAGGGGATAGCATAGTGTCTTGAACATATTCAGCACTTCATAGGTGCTTGTTATTAATTTGCTGTTTTGCAAAGGCCTCTTTTTTTATATAATCACTGCATTTATCCTACATTACATAAGAAGTGAGTTTGTGAACTTCTTAAGAAATGGTTAACAAATATTTGTTAAATGTTTACTATATGTGACAGGTACTCTCTTAGCTCTGACAATTCAAAGAGAAAAATGAAGCAGTAAAAACTTACATTCTATTGTTCATATAAAATTATAAACAAAATAATAAAGGCACTTTGAGTGAAAATTGTTCATTAGGAGGGAAGTGGTTCATGAAGTCTTCATTTAGAAAATTATGCTTCCTCTGAAGCTTGAAGGATTCAAGGAATTCTGGAGGTTTTGAGGTGAAAAGTAAAATAATGCTAAGTCGATTCTTCCTCTTTTTGCTTTGTAAAGGTAAATGGGCACGTGGATGAGTCAATAGGCTTTTTACTGTTGGTAAAATAGGTTATAGACACATAACAGAGAAGGTACAAATAATATGTACACATTGGGAAATATTAATGCTAAGATAAAAACATTATTTCATGCAAACATTTATTGCCACTAAATCTGTCCGTTGCCTAATCTCTTGCTGCTTTTTCTTCATGTTAAAATGAGCATTGCACTGGCCTTAATGATAATTCCACCATTTTCAGAGATTGAGGCAATGAAATTGCTATTTTACACTTAGTTATCCAAAACTGTAATAGCAAATCAAAAGTTTTCACCTAGCAGATTAAAAGAAGTGATAAAAGGCAACACATGCACTGTTGTAAAAGTACAGGCACACTAATACACAGTGTAAATAAAAATGATAGTAAGCTTGATGTGATGAATGAATATGACTGTTATCCTCTTGAAATTATGATTTTTAAAGAAAGGGAGAAATCTGTCCTGAGATGTATCAGAAATTTATGATGAACAGATTTCAAAGCATTGGAGAGATGAAAAAGCGCAAGGTTAAAAGGAAGAGTTGTTTAGTGCTATAGTTTCATAATGACCACAGATCTAAGTGAGACTTATTTTTGTGGTGATTGTTTATTTTTAAATATATATACATTTGGACTGACTCTCTCCCCCCTAAAAATAAAGCCTTATATCATATCTAATAACTGTCATTCATATTCAGCTTTGTGGTTGACTGTTCTTATATTAAAATCTCATTTATAGACAGCTAAAAGATACAGTGGGTAAAGTCACTTCTTTGTAGTTAGGAATAACTGAGTTCAAATTCAGCCTCAAATATTAGCTGTGTGATCTTAGCTAAGGAAGTTACTTAACCTTTGTGTACTTTAGTTTTCTTCTCTTGGAGATGGAGAAAATAGCACCTACTGGGTTATTGTGGGGAATCAAGGAGTACTATTTATAAAACATTCAAAGTGCCTTGTGCATAGTAGATGATGTTATATTAAATGCACATTTCCTTCCTTCTTGTGTTCATTTGATCCAGTGAGGTAAGTACTATTATTCCCTTTTTACTGAATAGGAAGCCTAGTTTGAGAGGTCAGTTGGCTTACCCAAAGTCAGTCAACTAGTGTCTTAAGACAGTATTGGAACCAAGATAGGGGAAGAGAGAATGAATATAATAAAAATATATATTATATAAAATATATTTGTAATATATATAACATCTCTCTAATCTGACACTACTTCAAGACTCTCTCCGTTATGTCACCCAATCCATAGTACATTTGCAAAAAACAGATTTCATATGATAAATATGTGATCTTTTCAGGCTGTAATTTATTCCTTTTTTTTCCTTCTCAAATTTAATGAACCATCTTATAACATTTTTTAAAATATGGGAGGAAAATTAAACATCTGTTTTTGACATTATGTGCAACATTACACACTAAGTCTTCTATCTTCATAAATGAAAGCTATCTAATTCTTTTCAGAACTGTGCATTTTTTCCATTTATATTGTTATAGTTATACATATAATTTTTTTTCATTTTGCTTAATTTGCATCAGTTCATATAGGTCATTCTTCATATTTTTAATTTCTCACATAACATTTTATTATGTTACATTCTTGAACCATGACCCAATCAGTGGGTATCTATTTTCTTTCTAGTTTTTGTTTGTGTAAAAATTAGGTTCCAGAAACATTTTCATTCATTTCTTTGATATCTCTAGAGTATATTCTCAGTAATAGTCACCAGTTAGCATAATCCCAAATTCTTTCCTGAGTTGTTGGAGCAATTGACAATTCTACCAGCATTGTTAACATGCTTGTCTTTCTACACCCTCTCCAAAATCAACTATTTCTGTCTGTTGTCATCTTTGCCAGTTGGACATGAGGTGAAACTTCAGTGTTGTTGAGTTTGTAAGTAAACATTTTAAATACCTGTGTGCCAATTAATCTGCTAAGAGCTAGGGATGCAAATGTTTAAAAAAAAAAAAAAAGGTAGTCCTTTTCCTCAAATAGCTATTTAATAGGGGAAAACAAAATGCAAAAGGAAGGTGAAAAATAGGGGATTGGACTGACTGCAATGTAAGGTAACCTGTATAAGAATGAGGTGGAAAGACTGGAGACTTCCCACAGCAGTACACTATTAAATGGAGCTTTTGAAGTTCATGGTTCCACTTCCTCTATCAGATTAATGGATGATGATAATGAAGTAGAGTAGCAAAGCTGATAGGATCTTGCAGGGTGATGAGATTTTTCTCTATAATTAGTTTCTGGGGCATGGGAGAAAAGTCACAGGAGCCCTGAAGAGGTCCAGCAAGGTAAGAAATGAATTGTTTAAGGTTGGTCAGAATTATGTGGTGAAACTTTTAAAATTTCATGTAAACAAATTTTCTTTTAAGTTTTTAATGATCATTTTTATTTCTTTAAAAATTTTATCCCCATTCATAGTTGTAAAAGGTGCCTGATCTGGTTAATGAATGTATATCTTAATTATAAAAACATTAACATTGAATATATGTATTGCCTACTGTTTGCCAAATCCTTTGCTAGGCACCGTGATTATCTTGGTTTTAATTTTAATTGTATATTTTGAATACTGTCATTTATTAATATGCTTTCTCTCTTCTTTGTAACATTTTCACATTTTGCCTGATGCACAGTAAATTTTATTACAGCCTCTCAATCTTAATTTTCAGGTGTCTTTACTTTTTAAATGTTTTTTATCCCACAGATTGTTGGCTGTTTTCTTAGAGAGATAAGCACAACCAGATCCTGGGTGGCTAGTTTATCTATCTTTGGAAGAGTTCTTATTTCAAGAATAGTATGGTGCCCACATTGTCCATTGGCTTTTTCTCATCTGGTGTTTTACTGACTCTGAATGATCTTTTATTATTTTGTATTCATTGTATATATTTGATGTCTCGGCTCTACTTTCTTCATGCTTTATCGCTTCACAAATGCCCTGCATCCTTATTTGTCATTGTGCATAGTACACTCTTAACATCCTTATATCTTGTAATATCCAGCTCTCTGGGACCATCAGACATATGTCTTGTTTCTACCTTTTTTTTTTAAACACAAATGAGAAGATGAGTTTATTTGTGTCTATGTATATTTTAGTCTTTTATTTTCTTACTCTTAATAAAGTCCATGGGATGAGAGTGAGGAATCAGTCTTAATATAATTTCTAGATCAGTGTGTAATGAGTTCAGTAAGTTTTCTTATATAATTTTCAATCATGTAAAAAAGTTACTCAACTATGTTGGTTTATTTAATATTGCCATCAGCAGGGAATTAGAGTGCCTTTCTTTCCATGGCATCCAAAACTTCCTATTTTTAAACATCTTTGCTAATTTACTAAATGTGACTATAGCTCATGATTGGTATGAGACTTGAGGATTTTGATAGTGATAAATAGCTGAGAATTGATTATAGGAAAACTGAGTTTAAGTACAAATTTCTTTTTATAGAAAGAAAGAAATATCTAAGTAATTTAAAATAATGTTTATGGTCTTAGGTCTGTACCAGTAAAATTACCAAATAATACTTCATAGAATTTGCCAACATAATTCATGTCAAGAAATAAAAAGTCATAGATATATAATCAGAAAAAGTAAAAAGTAGGGGAAATTAGTACTGGCTTATCAAAAGTATATAAAGCAAAACAAATTTGCTTTTTGTTTTTGAGCAAAGTAATCATTATAAAAACAGTATTCAATTAAAAATTAAATAAAATAGATTCACTGGAATAGATTATTTCCCCCCTAATCCCTTTGCTATTACCATCCCTGTAATTTATATTGTGTATGTATGTTAGCATATTGTCTCCACTTTCAAGGATAAGGACCTTATTTTCTTTTCTTTGTATCCAGAGTTCTTAGAACACATGGAAGATTGTATGCTCTTGATTCATTTTTTGATTTGAAACTAGGATTGAAAACTCAACTTATTTTATTTTTATTATCATTATTATTTTGGCTGACTGAACTACATTAAGGTGTTACTCCTTTCTCAATCTTGATTGCTTCTATTTTAACATTTTCTTGCCTTTGACAAGGATTTAAAAAATAAAATATAAAAACAATGACCAGGAGTTATGATTTGGCTGTTGATATTGCTTTTTTAGATGGGTCTTCTCATGTTCTCCCACCATCAGTAAGATAATACCATGTACTGCTTCCTTTTTGAGGATTAACTTAGGTTGTTAGCAAACATTTGTTCCAGGCATTTATTTTTACTGGGGCTTTTGTTATTGATCTACTTAGCTGTTTTGTTGAATGAACCTTGTTATTTCCTTCCCTCTACAAACAAATGATACAGCATCTGTATCAGTCATTGAAGTATGCTAAGATTTATGACTTTTCACTTTCCCTTGATAATATCCCTTCTTAGAAGCCACAGAATTAAGAAATATAACAAAGGAAATATTTAAATATAGCAAGAAATATCTAGCACTTATCTAACAGGATTATTACAAATAAAAAGTTGAGTAATTTGATTTCTTCTGGTGAAGCTCTGACACCATGACAGCACATGAGGAAATTGATGTTAATTATTGCTTACCCCAAGTAACTTGCATGTTATTGTATGACTCGTTTAACTCTAGATCCTAGGCTTTTTTAAAATAATTTATTCATTTGGTTATATTGTTCCATCACAGTGGTTTTGAGTAGAAAAAAGGTAGTATTTTTCAGTCACTTAAATAAAAGAGAAATATTGATAAGAAGATTTGGCTTTTAATTTCAGCTTTTTTATAGGTAACTAAGACTTTGGTTATGCATTTGAACCTTGTTTTCTTATCATTAGGATTGGGATCATATAACTCATCAAAGAATGTGTGATTTTGGTAATTATGGTTACTTAGGACAATAAAAATAGAAATTTGGGTGCAGTATATTGTATTGTCTTATATTTACCTAGTTATTTTATATTAATGGAAATTAAATTCTTGCGTGACCATTCTGACAAAGGTCACTTTCTCAACTTAACCTTTCATCTACAAAAGAGATACTTGGAATGAGGCAGTAGTTTAAGGAATTATAAAAAATAACTTGTTTGACTCGGTAGGATTTTTGAGGTTGTCATCAAAACATCCCAAGTGTAGATTTAGAAGAGAGCTTATGCTATTTGAATTCTTCATTTTTCAGATAACAAAACTGAGGACCAGAGAAATTAAGAGAATTGTAGAAGTAGTAAATGAGAGGCAGAAAGTTCCTCAGGATATGAACTGAAAGAATCACACCATTTTATTCATTTGTTTATTTTTTAGGTGATGGTTTTTGAAATATCACTGGAATTTCCTAACATACTATCAGCCATAGTTTCATATTGGCCCCTTTTTGTTACAAGAAACAGTTAAACAAAATCATTTTATGAAGCACTCTGAAGGATTGACTCTTACTTTCCCCAAGTCAAATCCCACATCCCTCTATCAAAAGGAGGGAAATTGTGTTTAATTGTCTGTTCTTTGGACTACAGTTTGCTCTTTAAATTTTTTTAAGGGTTCAATTTACTTATAGGATCATTTTATATATTGCTCTCATTTCTGCTTATTAATGTTGCATCAGTTCATACAGGTTTTCCTATCTCTAGAACCTGAGTGTTTTTTAATAGTCTTTACATTAATTATTTGTCTGTAGTTTCTGGTTTTCATTGATATGAAGATCAAACTTCTAAGGATTTTTTTAAACATCTTAGTAAGATCAAAGTTTAATTTACTTGATTGATAGCAATTCAATAAACTTTCTTCCTTTCCTCCCTTTTTACTAATAGGAATTCTAACTCTTCCTGTCTCTACAGAAGCTGTTGGTGTGACAAGTCAGCGACCAGTATTTTGCCCTTATCATAAAAAGGAGCAGCTGAAACTCTATTGTGAGACCTGTGACAAACTGACATGCCGAGACTGCCAGTTGTTGGAACATAAAGAACATAGGTAACAATGAAGTAATATGTAATTGAGGTAGAGCTTTAAAAAAAATTGATCTTTTTAGAAAATAAACTTATGCGTTGTACAGGCTTGAACTTCTTATTAAAGTGATCTATGAAAAATGACCATTGAATTGGGTGTGCTTCCTTTGATTGCTGTTATCTTAGATATTTTGAATTTTGTAAGTAAAATGTTACCCAAGGCCAAATAGAATTTTAAAATGTTACATTTAATTTTATTTTTGTTCAACTATGAGAATATAATCATTTGTACATTTATATTTCAATTAAGAATTTTCCACAAGTTTAGAATCTTATTTTGAAACATGATTTTCATAGATCAAATCATATCTCCCTAAGGATAACTTCATACAGTGAAAGTCTGATGTAATGTGTTTTATTTTTTAACAGATGAACAATAAATCTCATCTTTGTCTCCCTATTGTCAAGCCAGTCCAATAAGCATTTTAAGTAACTTCTATGTGTACTTAGTGTTATGTTCTAGATCTTTTTCAAGACTAGAAGCTAAGAGTCCAATTAGCACCGTTTTCAATGACAACTAGAATTAAGATTGTTTTCCCCCTTAGACTAAAATAATTTCCACATAGGCAATTTTAAATAACAAATTTATTTGTGCTGCTAAATATAAAAATAATCCTTAACCAGATTTTGTGACTTGATCATCATGCTTACCCTGGGCCAATTCTCTCTTTTGGGAATTCTATAGATTGGCTTTCTGAGAAGCAGAATTAGAGTAGACATTATAGATCCTCTAAATGATCCACTAGGGAATGAATCAGAATTATACATTATGTAGAGGTAAGTAGGCATGTTAGTGTTTTTGCCTATTCATTTGTTTCATCATGGTTGAATGTAATTAAATTTATTTTTATTAGTTTTATAAGTGCCTAGCTTTAGAGTAATCTGCTCCAAAGAATATGAGGGCTGGTAATTTGACAAAAGAGCAATAATGGGTACCACTTATATATAAATTCATAAGAAACATTTGTTAATATAAATTAATTTGTTGGAATTTTGTGCTTCTAATCCTATGAACACATTTCCCAGTTAGTCTTAGAAAATACCAATAAATTACCAGATCTAATTTTTCAATGATTTTTTCCATCTTTGGCTGGAAAAAGTACATTGTATGATCAAAAATTTAACTAAAATCTCATTTATCACAATCTCAGAATAATAATACCTAAAACTTGAAATATTTTTCTACTTGTCACCATAATTTTAAATGTTAATACACTATATAATATTTTTGGCCATTAACATATTTACATCTAACTGTGATAGGAGGATACCAAGATGGTCCTGCAGTTGTAGAAGTTCAGCATAACCTAGTATTTTTCATAGGAATAAACTAAAAGAGCATTTGTTGGATTTCTCATTCTTTATAAAAGTAGATGTAATAAAACTTAAATTCTTAAAGAGAGAGTTTATTAACTTTATTAAACTTTATGTATGAATTCAAAAGCTTAATAACTTAGTAAATTATTCTTGTGGAAAAAATAGATATGTTTTTCTATGTCTCCTTTCCTCCCTTTGCTTTAAAAAAAAAATGTTTCCATATATTTGTTTTTCTTTTGATTCTTTTTTTTTCCCCATACTTTTTGGTCTTCCCTCTCTTTTACTGCTCTTTTTGTTTGCCTTAATCTATAACTGAAGTGGGGTTATTATTGGTTGCATTTTAAGTTTTCCATTTTCCTCTTAACTTCAGATACAGATAATAAATGAAACATTTATTTTTGAAAATGAATACTAGGACTGTTAATTTTTCTTTATTTTTTTTAGTATGACGTTTGAGCTATTATTTCTCCCTATGAGTTGGTGGTGATCTTTGATAGGAAAGGAGTCCTGCCTACCTGGTCTAAAGGAAAGAAAACTTGTAGAGATTCCAGTGATTTCAAAAACATTCTGTTTCTATTAAGATTTTAGGCCCCATTTTTTAGTACTCCATAGTAATGAAGGTCTTGACTTAAGAAGTAACACAGAGTTCTGTACTGAAGGAAGAAAAAGAAAAAGGACTTTGAACTGAAAGTATAAATAGGGTGGCCTGCACCTTTGATTTCACTGGAATTGGGAATTCCCAGGAGAAACTCTCCTGTCAGAGCACCTCATCAACAGGAATTCAGCATAACCTTAAGTTTTTTTCATGTCAGTCTATGAAAAGATCATCTGTGTTGTGAGTGTGTTTTTGTGTTTTTGGTTTTTTGTTTTTTTTTTGTTTGGTTGGTTGGTTTTGTTTTGGGTTTTTTGGTTTTGGTTTTAGGTTTATTGTCATTGTTTCAAATGTAAATAGAAAAGGGGAGCATCAGTTCATCCATAACTTAGGTATGCAAGTTGACTTTTTCTTAGAATATGCTGTTTTCCATGTTATAGGACATTTTAAAAAACATTTCTTAATTACATTTTAATCTGGTTCAGCCTGCTCTGAGGAATGTTGTGACCACTCTCATCCCTGTCCCTCTCTATCCCACCCCATACACTCTGGTCTGTATCTGAAGGAGGCCTCATTGAGCCATCATCTTCCTGGTTTTGAGTTTGTTTCTGTTCCCAGGGCCACAAGGACTGCCTCTTATTTCAAAGGTTCTATGTACAAATAAGGACTAGGATATCCTGTAAGGCAGTCACAAGTAGTAAAATTAAAATGGTATGATGTACTGGAGACCTTTGGATTGGGATTCCGAAATACATAATGCAAAGCAGTGCCCCATCAAAAGCCAAGTCCAAGGTTTCCTTTCACAAATGCCCCATGCAGTCTTTATGCAGAAGATCAAAAAAGGTATGCTAACTAATAATAATTAGATTAGATTTAGATTGACTAAGTCCTGTAGCATAAAACAGTTGAGTTAATATGAAAGTAAGTCTTTATTGAAGTGCTTTAGGGACCTTATTTCTTCTCTGTGTTGATCAATATTCTTTTTTTCAGAGACTTAAAAAATGGGTATACTTTTGAATATTGTGAATGATATATTTTTAGAATCTGCTACCAAATTTGATTCACTTGAATATAAAATTCTTCATCGAGGCATTATTATATGTTGACAAGATTAGCAGCCATGCATTATTTTCTGTTGATAAGATTGCAGAATTCAGTGTGCTGCCTACTCGATATGAATCATCAGTATTACATGGCTTTGAAATAATCTAATGCTATCAGTGTCCAAAATGTCAAAGGTAATATATTCCATTATTCTCAATCTTGTTTTGAACACACCTGGGTTATTGTTTTCAATATCAGGAGCCAGCCATAGTGTTCATAAAACATAACTTTTTTTAAAAAAATTGTGTCATTGTGTTATGAAAGCAACATGCTGGAAGAAATACCAAAGATGATGATCAGAAGTACTTGTGGGGATAGGTCATCCAGGGAAATAATTATTAGCCTTGGACATTTGGGGAAAAGATTAACTGGAAGAAATAGTCTTTTGGATAAAGAAGTTAGACTTAATCTGCTTAGCCTCAGAGGTCAAAACTAGGACCAGGAGATGGAAATTGTAGAGAGGAAAATTGAAGCTCAACATAAGGAAGACTTCAGAATAGTCTGAGCTGTCCAAAAAGGCTGATGGGCTTTTCTGGTCAGTTGATTGGGGTATTTTCTTCCCTGTCCTGGGCACCCTCCCATTATGCAAGGTGTAGTGGATGGCTTCTTGAGGAGGTAAGCCCGAATTGCACTAGAAGGCTGCTGCTCTCCCTTCTAGTTTGGAGGTTCTGTGAAACCTTGGTTTTTCATACTCTGGAGATATTTAATGGTTTATATACAAGTTTATTTTTGTCTTGAAATTTTATTTATCAGTTAATCATTTGTAGACACATTCTTTTTTGTGCAGCTTTTATGTACCCCTGGAATAATTTCAGATACTTACATATGTAAGTATGTATACTGATTTAAAAATGATTGTTTTTCATTGAACAGTTTTCTCCCTCCAATCTTGACCACCTCCGTCTTCACTTCTTCTCTCTACCCCCCGCTTCCCTCTCCCCCCCCCAGCTTTCTCCAAGGGCCTTCTCTAAATGAAAAAGAAAAACTAAATCCTTGTTGGTGTATGGTGTAGGAATACAAATTCCCACATTTTGTACCTTTAAGTTCATCAATATTCTTTTAAGAGTTGTGTAGCCTGCTTAATAATTAATCCTATAGAATTGTGGTTATCATGTCAGGCCAGTGTTTGGGTCTTTGCCTTTGCCTCATCTGTTATATATGAATTGCTTGCTCTCTTGGTTCTGGATTAGTGTGTATCATTTCCCTGATTTCTCAAAGTTTTCATCATTTCTTACTACATTATAGTGTTTCTTTACATTTGTACCTAAACAAAAATTATGGATTATTTTAAACATTTTATTCTGAGGGGACCAATCTAGTGTTTCTTAGAAGGTGAATACTTGCTCTTGCCACCCTCTCCCCAGTAAATGGGATTGAAATATTTCCTCTGTTTTGAAATATATTTAACACTTTATTTTTAGTAGGTAGAAGATATGTCTATTGGGGCATCTGTAGAAATTTCAGAACCAGCCTAGAAAGTAGTAATTCTGGTTTCTCCAAAGCTTATTCTGATTGTTCCCTTTATCTAGTTTTTAGATGTCAGGGAGAAGATGGGAGAACTCAACCAGGTCAAATGAGGTATGTGTATGTGTGTGTATATACGTACATACATACATATACACACACCATATAAATAAATAAAAAGGGGCTTCTTGTATTAAGGTACATTTGCATTTTACTTATCAAAGAAGGATTGTCACATATTTTACCCTGTCAATCAAAAAAAATGCTATTACCTGAAATGGAATTGATAAATTTATTTCATTTTAAATTTCTGTTCATTGAAATTCTTGGGTTAACTTTTAGATTTTCTATTTTAAATGGAACAAATTCTTGCAATAATGAATCTCCCTGTTATTTTTGTATGATTTTTATCACAGTACACAATATCAAATTATTTGAGCAATTTTTTAAAAAAATGCTTTTAAGAAAATAGTTGCTTGATAATCTTTGGTTGTAAAACAGTTATATCAATTTTTGTTTTAGGTATGTGAATTTGTTTTGATTAATGTATTTCCTTTTTCCTTCAGGTATCAGTTCATTGAAGAAGCTTTTCAGAATCAAAAAGTGATTATAGATACATTAATTACTAAGTTAATGGAAAAAACAAAATATATAAAATTTACTGGAAATCAGATTCAAAACAGGTAATAAATTATTAGTTGGTCATTTTATTATAAAATATCTTAGAATAACTGAGGATTTTTTTTTGTTTTGCTATGTGATAATTGTTAAAACTTTTGTAAATTTCTATAAAAAATATTATGTTTCATAATTGCAAATTGTTTTCCTCAGTATTCTGCTTGAGTAGCATCTCCTGAAATTTATTTATGTATTTCTCCAACTTTAAATTGAGAGAGTACAAATGCAGTTTAGCCTTTAATGACAACAGGTCTCCATTATGAAAATCTTACAATGAAGTACTATGTGTTTTGACTGTAAGGGCAGAATAAATGGGGTTGGGATAAGAACTACTCTTTCTGGTAGTCTGTATATGTCTGTGATTACCATTCTTCATCTGTCTTTTTTTTTTTCCTAAATTTGCTCTAGGCTCAGAAACCAGAATTATTATTATTATTTTTTAAATATTATTTCAAGGGCAGAATAACAGCTAACATCTGTATATCACTGTATTTCAGGCACTGTACTAAGAACTTCACAATTATTCTCATTTGATCCTCACAGTAGTTTTACAGTGAGGAAACTGAGACGCAGGAGAGATTAAATAACTTGCCCAGGGTCACACAGCTAGTAAGTGTCTGAGGCCATATTTGAACTCAGGTCTTTCTGACTCCAGACCCAGTATATCTATTATTATACTACCTACCTAACTCCAAAAGAGAATCTTTAATTATATAATTATTAAATTAATTTAAAATTAGATGTAGTAAAGTTGTATCTGGACATTATTGGAACACTGATGGTAAAAGAGAGCAGTTGCACAATATCAAATCCACTTAAGCCATACTTTGCTGATTCATTTTGATTTAACTCATCAAATTGTTGATTTATAAGATCTCTTTGATGTATAGACACTTAACTTTTTAAGATTCTTTTTTTTTAAATTTGAGGGAGTGATATCCTAACTTTAGTAGTAAAGCTTCATATTTCTTCATTCTTCAACTTGAATAGGTCACATTTTATTCATTCTCCTATTTAAGAATTCATTAACAATTTTTGGATTTTGTGGAGGGGGGTGGGAGAAGTTGTTTTTAATTTTAAAATTTGTATTCGAACATTTGTGCCTAGCCACTTCTCCCCAGCTAGCCATATTAAATTTTTTTTAATTCTCTAAAATAAAATTCACATAGCTCAGGAAATGCAATTTCCCATCTTCTGATCAAATTGAAGTCATACAATAAAATAGTTGTTTCTACAACTAAAGAAAGTTTATAAAGCTATTTAATTAGGTTTTAAAAATCTTATTGTGTTTTCCCTCCCACTTGAAAAAATTATAGCATGCTATCATTCAAAAATTCTTGGTTCTCAGACAATTTTTTGCAGCTTTCATGTGAAGATGAGCACTATAATTAGAAAATGAAACTATGCCAGAAGGTAAAAAAGTCCTAATGCATTAAATTCCTGAAATTAAGTAAATTCCTAGTGGTACTTTGATTTTGATCCAGTCTTCAATGAAAATAAAGAAGAATGAAAACACTACTTCCTTAATAGGTCTTTCAACATGAGACTATAGAAATCATGAAGTGTATAGTTAAAGGGTTTTAAAAATGCTGGTTTTAAAATTGTAAATCAGGCTAATTCACATTTATGAAATTAAATTGTCATGAATCACATGTGCTTTGAATTAATAAAATTAGATTATATTAAAATCATGAAGAGAGCCAATTCATATTAAAATTAGATGATTTATCTTCAATTAACCATGTCGGTATTTATGTTTAGCATTTGGTCATACGCAGGCTGTTTGGGGTATATGCTTGCGCATGCACGTGCATGCATATCTGTGTGTGCACACATGTACAACAGTTTTATTAGTGATATTCCACTCTAACCCTCCAGAATGAACACATATGCCAGGTGTCATCTGGTTATTCTTCAGTGTTATGGCATCTCTCATTTACCCCAATTTTTCACTTGTTGCTGATAGTGACCATGGTTGTTTTTGTGCCTGCCAAGCTTACCTTACCAGAGATGAACCTCATCTGTTTCACATAATTCAAGGATAAACTAGGGTTTCTTGCTCTCCTTAATTCTTATTTTGGATATCATGTCCATGATGGCCATTTCTTTGTTCTCTAGTTTTCAATACAAGTCATTCATCTGTCCAAAGAAAACAGCCAAAGGAGGAGTTCAGCATCTTCCTTCACTTTCTCTTTTTTTACTTGGACATTGTTCTTAGGTAGTCTTTAGCCTTTGTTGTTTCCTATTACAGCTTAAAAGGTTGTTGCTGCTGCTGTTCTTTCTCAGCATCAGGTCAGTCTGACCACTTTGCACAGTTTTGTGGACCTGCTCTCATGTCATGGTCTCCTGCTTGCCCATCCCCCAATGGGAGGATGGAAGCTCCCTGAGAGCTTTTTTGTCCCCAGCAACTCCAACAGGGCCTGACACATAGTAAGCACTTGAAAAAAGCTTGTTGATTGCTTTTGTTTGTATGTGTCTTTTTCAAATCATAAGTTGGGAGGTTATTTTCCTCTGAAATCTCCCCCTTTGTTTGGAATTGTTTCTCTCCCTGGGCCTTCAGAGTTTCCTTCTTGAGTGTCTCAGATCTTTATTGGGCTGTGAGAGACTTTCCCATTATGCAATCTTACCTAAATTATTCTCTGAAATCTTTGCTTCCCCCAAATTTATAAAGTGTTTCTATTACATGCAGATTTTGCCTTTTCTTTGCCAGGTCATAGAAAAAGGAAGGATTGCTTTCTTCCCAGAGTTCTGTTGTTTTTATGTCAGCAACCCAGTCCTTCCAATTAGCGATACTGATGATGATGATGATGATGATGATGATGATGATGATGATGATGATG
>JAJPUD010004174.1:198829-209221 GCA_023553655.1 Myrmecobius fasciatus
TGATGATGATGATGATGATGATGATGATGATGATGATGATGATGATGATAGTGATAGTTCACATTTCCACATCACTGACTAACCATGCTGCAGGCTTTACAATTATCACTCCATTTGGTCCTGGCCAATCCTCCCTTCATTACACGTGCAGCCTCCCCCCAGCACTACTATTCCTATTTTATAAGCAAGAAAACCAAGTCAAAAAGAGGTTAATTAACTTAGGTCAATAGCTAGTGAATACCTAAGACTCAGTTTGAATTCTGGAAGGCTTTTGACCCATTTCCTAACTTTTCCTATATTAGCTTTTTTTTTTTCCCCCAGATAGTTTTTGGTGTACTCAAGTGACAATCATTTCTACTTGAGCTTCCCACAAATCTGCTTAATCATAGGTAGTCTGGTAGTCTTTCTCCTCCTGAATTACCTGTTACACTTTCTAGAACCTTACCCATCCTCTGCCCCCCCTAAATGCGCACTCATTTCACTCAGCATCAGTTCATGCAAGTCTCTCCAGGCCTCTCTGAAATCATCCTGCTGGTCATTTCTTACAGAACCCCTCATGTAGTCTTTTGCTTTTTTTGCTGAGGCAATTGAGGTTAAGTGACTCACCCAGGGTCACACAGCTAGGCAATGTTAAGTGTCTGAGACCAAATTTGAACTCAGGTCCTCCTGACTTCAGGGCTGGTGCTCTATCTACTGTGCCACCTAGCTGCAGTCCCCCCCTCCTCCCCATGCAGTCTTAAAGAGAATAAAAAAGTCAATTTTTAAAGCCTATTGGCTAGGATCAAATGGAATTCATAAGCTAATGATTTATCTTTCTATTGCCTTTGGCAGAAACGGATTGATTTATTAAGGCTTCTTCAGATTAGTTCCCTCAGTCTTTCTGATAAATTCTGATAAATAATATTGTGTTATTTTTTTATATGATATCAAAATTTTATTTTAGTAATTATCCCTTTAATTCTTGGGTCTTTTTGTGATTGCTCGTGATTGGTTTAGCCTATTCATCTCACTTCTCAAGTTGGTTAACTCTTGACAGCAGGAAATGTTCTGAATTAACTTAAGATAATTAAATCAGTTTCAACAATTTCTTTTTATCTTTAAGTTTTAGACTTCTCCCCCTCCTTTTTTTCCAGAATAATTGAAGTAAATCAAAATCAAAAGCAAGTGGAACAGGATATTAAAGTTGCTATATTTACTTTGATGGTAGAAATAAACAAAAAAGGGAAAGCTCTCCTGCATCAACTAGAGGTAAGTTTCCTTTTACTGAGACTGTACTCTCCAGGGGAAACAGTGCTTGGATTCAGATGGGAATTTCAGCTTTATTATATGTCAACTGTGAATATTCAACCTCTATGTCTGTTTCTCCTCTGAAACAGCCAGAATAACATCTAATTTACCCTGATGTCATTTGTGAGCATGAAAAATGTTTTATCGCTAAGATTCTATAAAAACTCCTTGTAAAGTATTACATCACATATAAATTCAAGTTGGTATAGTCCTTACATTTTTAATGTACATAATTATGTCTTTTAGTTTGAATAATTACCATATGTCCTCCTGTTTTGTTGTTTAGTGAAATATATTATTTTTTCTTTGTGCATGGTTGAATTTCTTTCTCATTATGAATAGAGATTTTTCCTATCCTTTTTTCCCCATTTAATATTTGAATGTATAAACCATTGCAAATGCAAAAATTTCATTATTAATCTTTGAAAATTGATGAGTAAAAATAAGTGAATAGCATTAATAGAAAATTTGTTAGCAGTCCAAAATATTTTTGAGATTTCATCATAGGAAATTCTATTTGGCACTTTTAAAAACTTGAGTATTCCTCTTCACCTCAAGAATCCCACAGTGTAATTGTAGAAGCAGCATTTCAGACTGCTGTAACTCTGATTGGTAGTTCTAAGATCAAATACGTCTTATAAACCAGTTATTGACAGGTAATAGCTTATAAAATTTTAATTATCTAAAAGTTCTCAACCTCAAATTTAAAAAAAAAAGCTTTTTTATTCAATACTTCCCCTTTGTGATTGTCAAAAAAGAAAGGAAATTCAGATATTTGCTTTTTGCAATATATGTGGTCAAGTTTGAGAAATTTTGGTCATCTTATGCTTTTCACCTCCTCAAAACCTAGATTCCTATCTGAAAGACGAGTTTTATGATTTCTTTTTTTCCTTTTTTGTTCATCATAAACTGCAAATAACTTAAATGTGGAATCTTTTAGCACTACAGTGTATTACATTTGGATTTTAACGTGCCCTAAAAGTTTAAAGTATAGGAAAGAGAATAATTAAAATAGAGTGGGTTAATATATTATAACTTAATGTGTTATACAAAAACACATGGAGAAAAATATTGACATTGGAGACATCAGAAAGAATTTAGTGTCTGTCCCCAGCCTTAAAGAGAGATGAAAGTCTGCTTTTAGTAGAGGAATTCTACTTTTCAATCCAGGGAGTTTGGTGTATGTCCTGGCTTCTTAAAACTATGGTTTGTGATCCTAATTGGTGTCATGAAATTATGAATTATCAGTAAATGAATGGGGTTTTTTTATACCTAATTTATATATCTGTAGTTTTATTGGGTAAAAAGGGAATATGAGTCAAAAGTTTAAGAATCTCTCATCTATATGAATTGATGGAGGCAAGACATTAAAAGTGAAATGTGAGAGACTTTGCCAGTTTAACTGAAATATACTTAATTCCTCATCAAGAGTATTTATATAACTGTAAGCAACAAAATTAGAAGCTAGATTAGGAAGGGCTTATTACCCAGTTGTGACTTTTGTATTTTTCCTAGAATCAAGAAGAATCCCTAGAAGGCTTTTGAGCAGGAGAGATGCAAAGGGCATCTAAGACCAAATGGGAGGCTGTTAAAATAGTCTAGACAGGAGAAAAGGCTGAGCCAGGGTATTGTCTATGTGGGTATACTTGATAGAACTTGGTAAGTGCTTGTGAAGGAATAGGGAGAAGTCATTGATGACTCTTAAGCTACAAAAGTGAGGAATTGGAGACATAGTGCCCTCAATAGAAGTTAGAAAGTTTGAAGAGTTGAATAAGAAGAGAATTTAATGAATCTCCGTTTGAACTGCCTATAGGAAATAAATTTAAAAGAGTTCAGAACATTATGGACTTGAATACAGGTAAAAGATTAGGGCTGAATGTAAACATTTTGGAGTCATTTACATAGACAGTAATTAAATCCATCATCAAAAATGAGATCACCAAGGGGAAAAATAGAGAGAGAGAAATGAAGGCAGAGTAAAGAACCTTGATGGATATCCATTCTAAGGGAGTGGAAGATGGATAATGATTTAACCAAGGAGAATTAAACTGCTTTCCTCGCCTTTATAAGGTAGGTAGTCCAAGTATTATTCTCATTTTACAGGTCAGGAAACTGAAGCCCAGAGAGTTACATGATTTGCCCCTGGTTACAGACCTAGTAATCATCTGAAGCAAGATTTCACCTTGAGTTCATTACCAAAATCCAGTGCTCTTTCTGTTACCCTCAGTGTCTTCTAATGTTATAGAAAATAAATGTTGAGGGAATCCTAAGGAAAGGCTTCTTGGCAGAAGGTAGGACCTGAGCTAGGCCTTCAAAGGTAATTAAGATTCAAATACATAGGCAGGTATCACAGTTAAAATATCTAGTTTAGATATCTAGTTTTAAAAT
Organism: Myrmecobius fasciatus; assembly: GCA_023553655.1. Classification (NCBI taxonomy): domain Eukaryota; kingdom Metazoa; phylum Chordata; class Mammalia; order Dasyuromorphia; family Myrmecobiidae; genus Myrmecobius; species Myrmecobius fasciatus. The sequence goes on from JAJPUD010004174.1 coordinate 202,505, forward strand.
AGTAATGATCGACTTTTATAGATATTGCTTTAAGATTTTCAACATTTTTCATTTTATAATATCTTTTACCATACCTCTGTCTGAGTGCTATAAGCCATGATCTCCCCATTTTACAAATGAGAGGCAGGATGTGCTCCAATCAGGGAAAATTTGGATCTTCTCTCCCACAAATACACAGTACTGTCACTTCTGGAAGCAGAAACCCTCCCCCTCTTAATATCAGAATAGTTCATCTTCATCTGTAAGGCTGTTTCCATTGTAGGCTCCCTACAGAGATGAAGCCAAAGTCTGCAGATATGGAGATTTGATCTGGAGATTTAATTATAAAGGAAGAAAAGCAGATTGCAATATTCTTAAAGCCAGTAAGGAGCCAGGACCTGTTAACTTTTTTATTTAAGAACAGCACTTAACTAGCAGCCTAACAACAAAAGCTCCAATCTACCTATCCACACTAGATTGTTTCCTTGGTTAAGATAATGGCACTTGAATTAGACTTGACTTTGTTTTTCATCTTGAAAATAATTCTTGAGCTTAGCCAGAGTCACCCCTATATGTGTTTGAGATCATCTTATCTCTCTAGGGTTCACCAAATGATACACAAAACTCTTTTGCATTAAAGATCTTCTTTGGCCTGCTCTTAGTGTCAAACTTGCTTGGGGTAATGATTACCTTTTTATTTTCCTAGTATAGTAACTCATATAAAGGGGGGGGTAGAATGAAATGGCAGACTTCAGTCACATTAAGGGTACATTAACCATCCTTAATTAGGTGCTTAGGCCTCAGCCATGTGGGAGGTGGGAACTCAGAATTATTTTCTTGGTTTCAGAGTCTTGCAAAGGACCACCGCATGAAACTTATGCAGCAGCAGCAGGAAGTGGCAGGACTTTCAAAACAGTTGGAACATGTCATGCATTTTTCCAAATGGGCAGTTTCAAGTGGCAGCAGCACAGCTCTACTCTACAGTAAGCGTCTGGTAAGAGAGTTGCACTCACTCCAGCCATTACTTTCAATTCTGTGTAGTTGATTTCAATATCTTGCTATAGACAGACTTTGAGTGGTTAGATTTGAGAGTATGGCAAAGTTTTGTGGATATGACTCTTAAAATAAGTTTCTTTCATCATTGTTACCTTAAGATTAAAAAAAACTCACAAAAATTCTCTTCATGTTTATTGACTTAATAATCTTTTTTTTTTAATATTTCTTGTCTAGATCACATATCGATTACGGCATCTTCTTCGAGCCAGATGTGATGCTTCACCCGTGACTAATAACACCATTCAATTTCACTGTGATCCTAGCTTTTGGGCTCAAAATATTTTCAATTTAGGTAGGATATTCCTATCTGCTGCTTTATCTCCCGCTATTTAGCTGACATGCTTTCAAAAATAATTTCCCACTAAATAATTTTATTAATCTACATAAAAAGATTTTTTGTATGATTTTTTGGGGTTTTTTTATATGATTAGTTTTTTGATTAATTGAGGTGTGTTTTTTGGGGTTTTTTTTTTTTTGTTTTTTTGGTATGATTCTCACAATTCTAGAAGATAATCCATCTATCTAGTTGGAATGCCTTGCTCCCTAGCATTTACAGCATTGATTTTTAACCATTTTCACTCATTGATTCCTGTGGTACTCTGAAACTTCTGGAATGCTTCTCAGAATAATTATTTAAATGCATTCAATATTTTAAAAAATCAAGTTTTCAAAATACTTTGTACACACACACACAACACACACGATTTTATAGGTTTTAGTTTTAAAACCTCTAGTTTAGGCCTAGTACTCTGAACAAATACTTTATTGGCATAATTGTCTTCAAAGTAAAAAAAAATGTCACATAAATATAAATGATAATAGAAGAAAAATATGGTTAGAGGATAAATGCTGTCAAAATTATTAGGGACAAAAGAAAGAGATGATCTTTTGACAAACAACAGTCTCTTAAAATTGAAGGGAATATACAAAAAAGTTTGAACATTAGAATTTGAGAATTTATACCTGTTTAGTGCAAATATTCATTCAGCACTTCTGTATGTGTTCCTTCGCATATACCAATAGGGGGTGGGGGTGGGAGTGTCATCCTTGGGGCAGTGTTTGTGACTATAGATACAGATTGATGCAGTCATAGAAACATTGACTTAGACTGAAGATTCTTATCTTTTTTCATGGCCTTGACTTCTGGCAGGCTGGTAAAGACTATGAACTATTTTTTTTAATTTTATTTTTTTATTATTATTAAAACTTTTTATTTGCAAAACATATGTATGGGTAATTCTTCAATATTAACCCTTACAAAGCTTTGTGTTACAAATTTTTCTCCCCTATTCCCCACCCTTCCCCTAGATGGCAGGATATCCATTACATGTTAATTATGTTAAAATACTTGACAAATCGAATATACGTATGCATATTTCCATCCTTATCATTTTTGTACAAGAAAAATCATATCTATTAAAAAAAAAACAGAAAGGAAACACAGTGTAAGCAAACATCGATAGAGGGCATGAAAATGTTATGTTATGGTCCACATTTCATATCCCTCTCTCTGGGTGTATATGGTTTTCTTCACTGAACAATTGGAACTGGTTTGAAACATTTCATTGTTGGAGAGAGCCCATGTCCATCAGAATTGATCATCATAGGGGCAGCTAGGTGGCGCAGTGAATAGAGCACCAGCCCTGAAGTCAGGAGGACCTGAGTTCAAATCTGGTCTCAGACACGTAACAGCTGTGTGACCCTGGGCAAGTCACTTCACCCCAATTGCCTCCGCAAAAAAAAAAAAAAAAAGAAAGAAAAGAAAAGAAAAGAATTGATCATCATATAGTCTTGTTGTTGTTGTGTATAATGATATCCTGGTTCTGCTCATTTCACTCAGCATCAGTTCATGCAAGTCTCTCCAGGCCTCTCTGAAATCATCCTGCTGATCATTTCTCATAGAACAATAATATTCCATAACATTCATATACCATAATTTATTCAGCCACTCTCCAATTGATGGGCATCCATTCAGTTTCCAGTTTCTAGCCACTACAAAAAGGGCTGCCACAAACATTCTTGCACATGTGGGGCCCTTTATGAACTATTTTTCAAAATAAGATGGGGTTTTTCTATTTTTTCTCTTTTTCTCCTTTCTCTTCTCTTTCCCCCCCCTACCTTTTTTTTCTCTTTTTTCCCCTCTGTCTCTGTCTCTCTGTCTCTGTCTCTCTCTCTCTCTGTCTCTCTCTCTGTCTCTCTGTCTGTCTCTGTCTCTGTCTCTGTCTCTGTCTCTGTCTCTGTCTCTGTCTCTCTCTCTCTCTCTCTCTCTCTCTCTCTCTCTCTCTCTCTCTCCTTTTATCGTACCCAGGCTGCAAGTTCATCAGCCACTAATAGGCCCCATCACCACCACTAATAGGTATGGGACCTTTGACTTGCTTACTTTCTAACCTGGGTCCATTCAGCCCTCCTCAGGTAGCGTGGTAGACTCAGTGTGGACACCTGATCAATAACCTATTGCAGCTTAGAATCTCAATTTCTCTGATAATTAGGATTACAGGGGTATACCATCATATCCTGCTTAGAGTAATGTTTTAAAATAAAAGTATTATAAAGGAAATAAATCCATCTATCATTTATTGAAATAAAGATTAGACTTTTTTCTTTTCCATTCAGATAGAAATCTCTCCTAGTTAAAAGCCTTAAAATATTCTTTTTCTCACATTTATACATAACTGAATCACTTTCACTCAATTATTCATCAGATTATATCTGCAGATATATTTATATTACTCTAAGTCAGGTGCTGAGGTGTGGGGGATTGGGATTACTCAGCAAACACCTCCTGTAAGAGATGTATTTCATTTTATTATATTTATTTATTTATCTATTTTTTGCTTTTTGCTTAGGCAATTGAGGTTAAGTGACTTGCCCAGGGTCACGCAGCTAGGGAATGTTAAGTGTCTGAGACCAGATTTGAACTCAGGTCCTTGTGACTTCAGGACTGGTGCTCTACCCCCTGCAACACCTACTACCCCAAGAGATGTATTTTAAAGGAAATTATGAACATGATAATGGTGTTCGATGTTGAGAGACTGGCATATTTAAAGACATTATATTGTATATTGCTACTTCTAGGAGTCTATGTGAGGATATAATAACAAAATGTAAAGATTGAGAAGAAACTGAAATTCAAACAGAAAAGTTGAGATTTGAAATCTCAGTGGAGCAACTTAGGCGACTACTACAATAACCTAGGTATACAATGAAGATGACATTGCTAGATTATTGGCTCTCAGATGAAAATCAGAGATTGCCTTAAAACAGGTCAGATTATAACCTGCCTGGCAACAATTCCTGCCAGGGGACCATTAAGACTGTTAACACTTCTACCAGCTTAGTCATTCAGTTTGTCCACCAGGTTACAATCTAGTTTACATCTAGTGGTTACAATCTTTTTTATTATATTGATTTGAATTCTCTTTGTAAATTTGTAATCTTTATTTTGGGGGGAAAATGGAAATTTGTAAATTTGTGCATTATAAAGAAAAATTTTAAAGTGGACAGTTAAAAGATGGGAGATAAATGGGAATGGAATCCTGTACATTTGCCTCTCACTCCTCAAGAGTTTTAATGGTTGTCCCAGTGATAGTGAGTGAGGCAGAGGGAAACAGTAATTTACAGAGAGAAAGAAACCATTTGAGTAAGCAGACTTTACCTGATAATATTAATTAAAAGAAGAGAAAATGAGAAGAGGCTTTCTAGTCCTGCTGGATATTTAATAGTTCACAAAGTAAGAGTAAGAATTTGTATTGAGAGCAATATTTCTGAAATTAAGCATGGATAAAAAATAAAAGTTAATGTACATTAACAGGTAAGTGTCTGACTTGTTGGATGAACAGATAAGAAAGGATGATCCTATAGAGAATGCATTGATAGAAGTGGCTTAATGTTTGTCATGAAAATGATTTTAGTATTATTTCATGCAGTTGCTATTTAGAATTTAAAATTCAATTTTAGTAGTCAGAAAAATATTGAATTTGGTTTTCTTTTTAATCAGGTTCTTTAGTAATCGAGGATAAAGAGAGCCAGCCACATATGCCTAAGCAGAGTCCTGTGGTGGAACAGAATTCACAGCCACCAGGTGGCTTATCTTCAAACCAATTATCCAAGTTTCCAACACAGATCAGCCTAGCTCAGTTACGACTCCAACACATGCAGCAACAGGTAATGGCTCAGAGACAGCAGGTGCAACGGAGGCCAGCACCTGTGGGGTTACCAAACCCTAGAATGCAGGGGCCCATCCAGCAGCCTTCCATCTCTCATCAGGTAAATTTGGAAGTCGGCCCCATTCCAATCTAGCTTCCTCTAGTATAAATGTGTTACCCACTCTTAAAGAGAGAGAGAAAAAGAGAGAGCTACATTTCTTATCAGTCTGTGGTAAGACTCCTTTCCCCCCTGCCCCCTCCCCACCAAATTTCAAGTAAATTAAAATGTTGATTTATAAATTACTTGAGAATTTACTGCAAATGAGCTTTTGATTCTTAGCCCTACTTTCATTGTGTGGATTTAATGGTCTAGTTATTTGCTTCTTTAAATTAGCCATTTTAACTAATTGTTATATCAGGAATACAATCAAAAGGGAAACTTGATGACCTTTTATTTTTTTTTAAATTTAAAAATTCTAGAAAAAAATCATTTTATTTTGATTTATTTAACAAAAGGACATTTTCTGCACACATTTGTTAGCATTCTTAACTGTTCTTTGTATAACAGTTACATAGAAATAGCTGCCTTGGAGTAGCACTTAAAAATTGTGGCTTCTTATATTTATTGTGTGACCTTCTATGGCAACTTTTTTAACTGGTAGGAAGTTGGAGTAGTTGGACTAAATGATTTCTTAGAGTCATTTTCAGAGTGATCCTCTGAGTAAGAGGGGAGTTTCTCTTGTTATTTCCAATTTAAGGTATTTTCGTAGTTGATTCCTAGTAGTCGTCATGCAATAACAAGAATTTCCATTACGCTAAGAAAAGTTGCTGATTTTTTTTTCCTTGAGGGGGGTAGAGGGATGAAGGGAAAAAGAAATTTGTATCTTAAAATAATTTTTCAAGATAATTTTTTCCATTACACAGTTTATCTCCCTCTACTTTTACCCTTCTCTGTACTTTTAACTCTCTTACCCAAATCGCCATATTATCATTTACTCAAATAACACTTTTCATCTATCTACTCATTAATATGATCATTTTATCTTTTAACATGTTTTTTTCTTTCCATATCCCCTTTCTTCCATTTTTTTCCCTGTTTCTAAAGCTATATATAAACACAGATTGTTATATATATATATATTTGGCATTGGACTTTAAATTATTATCTTATCATCCGTCCTGAGCTTTGGGGATAAAGGCACATGGGGTATTTGGGGATCTTACCTCTTATTTATTGCTTTTACCCTCTTTTAAATTGTTACTCCGTTTTGGCCAGATGATATGGGTAAGAGTGTCACATTGATAGTCTCTTCTCTCCTCTCCCAGTCTCTCTCTCTTTTCCCCTTCCTTCCCCCTCCCCAAACTACAAGGCATAAAATTATAGGACCCAGTAATATCAATATTGCTAGACATGGAAGAATCTATTTCATGCATGGATTTGTTTTCTGTGAAAAAATAAATTAAAACCCATTTTTGTACTCATTAAGGAACAAATGTAACCTATTCAGTACCCTTTTTTTTTTTTTTTTTTTTTTTT
>JAJPUD010004175.1:0-13919 GCA_023553655.1 Myrmecobius fasciatus
GGGATTCTGATTTTTAATCCAGTCTGATATCCTCTTCCGCTTTATGGGAGAGTTCATCCCATTCACATTCACAGTTAGAATAACTAATTCTTTATTTCCTGCCATCTTTTTTACCCAAGTTATGTTTTCCCCTTTCCTTTCCCCTTTCTCCCTTCCCCCCTCCTCAGTACTTTGCTTTTGATGACCCCCTCCCCCAAACAATACTCCACCCTTTAGATCCCCTCCCCCTGTTTTTACTCCTTTCCCCTGATTCTTCTATTTTCCCTTCTATTAGTTTGTCCCTTACTTTTCCTCCTTTCCCTCTCATTTCCCTCTAGCAACAGACAAGTTTCTATGTGAAATCAAATGTCTCATATACGCTTTTATAGCCCAACCTGATGAGAGTAAGATTTACACAATGCTCATCTCCCTCCCCTCTTTCTCTCAATTACATTAGGTTTTCTTTGCCTCTTCAAGTGATTTTACCTTGTTTTTACCTCCTTTTTTTTAGATCTTATTTTACCACTTTTTCCCTCTTTTCTCCAGTATGAAAACCTTTACCCCTCTAGTTCTCTTTTTCATATTATCAAAGTAATATCTAGTTAATTATACCCTCAAACTTTAAGTATCCCTCTAGTAAAAATAAAGTTCTCAAGAGTCCTTTCCTTTTTACCTTTTTATGCATCTCTTGAGTTCTGTGTTTGGATGTCGAATTTTTTGTTCAGATCCGGTCTTTTCATTAGAAATAGGTGAAAGTCACCTATATCATTGAATGACCATCTTCTTCCCTGGAGGATAATGCTTATTGTAGCTGGATAAGTTATTCTTGGCTGTAATCCAAGTTCCTTTGCCCTTTGGAATATCTGGTTCCAGGCCCTTCAGTCCTTCAATGTGGAGGCTGACAGATCATGTGTGATTCTAATTATTGATCCTCGGTATTTGAATTGTTTCTTTCTAGCTGCTAGCAGAATCTGTTCCTTGGTGCTATAGTCCTGAAATTTAGCCACGATATTCCTTGGGGTTTTAATTTTGGGGTCTCTTTCAGGAGGTGATCGGTGAATTCTTTCAATGGTGATTTTGCCTTTTGATTCTACAATCTCAGGTTAGTTTTCTTGCAGGATTTCCTGGAAAATAGTGTTTATATTCTTTTTTTCATCATGGCTTTCAGGAAGCCCAATAATCCTTAGATTGTCTCTCCTAGATCTATTTTCCAAGTCAGTTGTTTTTCCTAGGAGATATTTCATATTTTCTTCTAATTTTTCATTTTTTTGTTTTTGTTTGACTGATTCTTGAAGTTTTATTGAGTCATTCACTTGCATTTGTTCAGTTCTTATTTTTAAAGTGTTGTTTTCTTCAGTTACCTTTTTAAGCTCCTTTTGTAACTGGCCAATTGAATTTTTTTGTTCATTGCACTCTTTTTCCACTTCACTAATTTTATTTTTCAATAAATTGGTGTCTTTTTCACATCTCTTTTGCAGGGCATCATATCCTTCTTGCACTGATTTCAGTTTATTTTCCCATTTATCCTCCAGCTCTCTTTTGAGGTTCTTTATGCAATCTTCCAGAAAGGCCTTTTGAAAAAGTAACCAGTGATGGTCTTTAATACCTTCTTCTGGTATTTTGTCTAAAGGAACCTCAGGATCTGGGGTCATGGCTTCTTTGTCTCGATAAAAGCTGTCTATGGTGAGAACTCTCTTTTGCTTCTTCATTTTTTTTTAGACAGTGTGGATATCTCTTTAAGCTAGGGAAAAAAAACGGCGGCTCAAAGGCGACTGAAGTTCTTTGCCCTGGAGAACTTTGGCGAATTAACTTAAGGTGCTGGGCCGATGGGGGCTAGGACTGGGTCCGAATTACTCCTTAAACAAGGCAAGTCTGCCAGAACACCTGCCCCCAATCAGGGCAGAGTATCCCGAGTGCCTCAGATAAACTCCAGGAGTTTGGAATTTGGAGTTTGGAGTTTGGAATTTCTGCCACGATGAGCTGAGCTGAGTCCCACCCTCAGTTCCGGCCTACACAGGGGTCGTCTATTTATCTTTCTGTCTGAGTTAGACAAACCTGATATGAAGTTCTTCAGAAAACAGTATCCAAATATTTCTGAGTTCGTTGATTTGAAGATCAGTTCAGAGGCTTATTTTATTGTTGATTTGAGAGAAGATTGGAGGAGAGGCAGAGTCACCTTTTCACTCCGCCATCTTGGCTCTGCCCCCCCCCCCCTTTTAGTGAGCATTTTGTTCAAAATGTAAGTTTAGTAAGAAAAAATATAGATAAATGAAATAGTACTAGTAAGCTTTATGCGTGGACCTTAACAACAAGCAGTTTTAGAACATTTTATGCATATGGAATACCTTCCTAGACACTGGGAATATAGAGTCATTAAATATAGATTCCTTCCTTTAATAAGTTTACAAATAACTAAGGACAAATAAAACATAAAAATTTTTAAGCTAGATAAGTGACAAATGAATATTATAGATAGCAGGTGCTTTTGGAAGGAGTAGAGAGAAAGGAAGGGGATATACAACTAGCCCTACACTGACAATACTAAGGAAGCCTTATCAAAACTTTTTACATTGTTGATTCCGCTTATCATGGAAGTCCATTAGAAGCTTTGGAGATGTTCTCATATAATTTTGGCCCTACATTTAAATCTACAATAAAGACAGTTTCTGGAATCAAGAGACCAGAAAGCATTAAGCTTCTTCATTTTATAAGTCAGATCACTTTATAGTGACTGTCCTGTTATAAAGTCCATTTATATCAAAAATATTTTTGCGTTCTTGCTGATGACAGTATATATTGTTTAATGGACCAAGGTCACCATAATTTAGAATAAATAATATTTTTTCAAATCTCAACTTTGCATCATACTACATAATGAATATGTCTACCAATGATTTGTGCCTTTTAAAGAGTAGTACACATTTCCTATTTCACTGTGAGTTTAAACATCTGCAGTTCCAACTGTCAAAATGGCCTTATATGGAGAGGGAATCAATTTAAATCAAATCCACTTATGAAAAGAAATAAATTACTTGAAGGACATGAAATTCTATAATAGAATTTTTCAAAAATTTATTTTTACCTGTTAATTTTGTTAACTTTCTTTCCTTTAAACTGAATCTTTCACTAGTGTTATTAATTCAGTGATTTCACATTTGACAGAATAATTGCTTCTATGGAGATGAACTGTATCATTCCTTTACTTTTAATTGTGTTATCACTGAAAGCAGCAAATAAGTGCCCTAACAAAGTTTCATTTGAATAGTCATGCTTCCAGGTAACCAATCCATTAGATGGCTTAGGGAAGTTTAGTGTAATAAAATATCTTTTTTTTAAACTTCTAAATAATTTTTCATGGTTATATCTTAAGTGTTATATTATGTTTTATCTTTCAGATTTCAATATATTCTTTTTTGATCTTTATCTTTGTGTTTTTCTCCTTGATCCAATCATATTTGAGGTGAGGGATAGTAGAACAAAAACAAAAATAAAGTACTCGTTAATTCAGAATTATATTTTATGATTTTTTTGATTAGTTTCATTTGCCTAATAAATTCCAGTAATAGTTACATTTGGTGAAAGTAAATTTGTACCATCACCACTTCATGATAGTCTTTCTATTTGTCATGTGACATTGCCATATGACACATAAAAGAGATATGTTTGCTAAAGATGTTTGACACTGTCATGGATTATGTCTATCTCTCAGATAGATGAGATAGATAGATGAGGGTTCTCTTATAAAATAGTGATATCCTCCCAATGTTCCTGCATGTGGAAGATATTGTGTTGATTGCATCAAATCCTAGGATACTATAGAGCCTCTTTGATGAATCTCTAACTGTTCAAAAGTTCATTCCAACAGTCTGTTGAGGAGAAAGCAAGTAAATTGTAGATAATACGTAATTGTAGGACAGCCCTTGTAACTTGGTCCATCAATACCTTGTATTAGACAGACATTAAAGAGAGATATTGAGCTGGACTCAGCATTACAGAAAGAATGAGTTTTATTGAATTTGGAAAACTATGTAAGCACTTTCAGCCTCTAAAATTCTTCTTGACATGAAAATCTTTTAAATGCTAATATTCTCTTGATTAAAGCTATATGGTTATAAGTCATGGATTGTTACAGTGTACAAAGAAATAAAATTGTAATGATTCAAGGAGTAATGGAGATGTATGGCGAGTATGGAATATTTATGGAAAGATATAGATGGGAAAGTTTCCTTTTTTTCTTTATTAAAGCTTTTTATTTGCAAAAAAATATGTATGTGTAATTCTTCAACATTGACCCTTAAAAAGCTTTCTGTTACAAATTTTCCCCCCAGTCCCCACCCTTCCCCTAGATGGCAGGAAGTCCACTACATGTTAATTATATTAAAATACTTGACAAATCGAATATATGTATACATATTTCCATACTTATCTTGTTGTGCAAGAAAAATCGTATCTACAAGAAAAAATCTGAGAAAGGAAACACAATGCAAACAAACATCAATAGAGAGCACGAATGTTATGTTGTGGTCCACATTTCATATCCCTCTCTCTGGGTGTATATGGCTTTCTTCACTCAACAATTGGAACTGGTTTGAAACATTTCATTGTTGAAAAGAGCCAAGTCCATCAGAATTGATCATCATATAGTCTTGTTGTTGCTGTGTATAATGATCTCCTGGTTCTGCTCATTTCACTCAGCATCAGTCCATGCAAGTCTCTCCAGGCCTCTCTGAAATCGTCCTGCTGGTCGTTTCTTACAGAATAATAATATTCTATAACATTCATGTACCATAATTTATTCAGCCACTCTCCAATTGATGGGCATCCATTCAGTTTCCAGTTTCTATCAACTACAAAAAGGGCTGCCACAAACATTCTTGCACATGTGGGTCCCTTTAAGATCTCTTTGGGATATAAGCCCCATAGAAACACTGCTGGTTCAAAGGGTATGTACAGTTTGATCACTTTTTGAGCATAGTTCCAAATTGCTGTCCAGAATGGTTGGATCCATTCACAGTTCCACCAACAATGTATCAGTGTCGATGGGAAAGTTTCACAGAAGAAAAGAAAATGTGTGTGAAACAACATTATAGTTTAAAGTAGTACTCACATTAATGAGGTTATAAATCCCTGAAGTATTTTTTTTGATACCAGTGTAGGATCAACCAGAAAATGGTAAGGTAACCTTTTGAAAACAATTAGTTATGGCACTGTTTCTTGAAGTTTTTAAAGTTCAACTACAGTATTTTTCAACTTAAGGTAACAAGATTGAATATTTTTAAATTTATTTTTTATTGAATCTTTTGTTTTACATCACCTACATTTTCCATTCAAATCTCCCTTCACCCTGTCTCCAAGAGCCACTCCTTATATTAAAGAACTAAAAAAAAAAGCAGAAGAAAAATAAAAAGTTTTGCCAAACAAAAAGTTCGATATTTATTATAGCCTACTGCCTATACATTACATATATGGGTTATGGGAATCTCTGGGTCAGTAGACATGGGTAGGATATTAGAGTACTTTTCTTTACAAAAGTTCAAATTGCTTTCTAAAACAGACCAAAAAAATTAGCTCTCCAACAATTTATGAATGAGCCTGTCTTTCCACAACTCCTCTAACACTGACCGTTCCTGGTTTTTTTTTTTTTTTTTTTTTTGTCATCTTTGTTCTTTTGTTGGGGTGAAAACTCAAAGTTCTTTTGATTTGTATTTCTCTTATTGTTATTTAGAACATTCTTTCATGTGGTAGTTAGTAATTAGTTCACTCTTTTCTTTTGAGAATAGCAAAGGGAATTATTTTTGTTTCTTCATTTGCCATTATTTTCACTTTCAAGATTTTGGAAATAAAGAATGCAGTCAGGCCATATTATATAGTAGCTGCATTACCATCATTGCTGGAGAGCTATCTAACTTTCTTTGTCCCTAAGAATGATATAATATTAGGACAAGAAATCAATTACCTGCCTATGCCCTTCAGCCATTCTTCCAGGGATATTTTCATATAGTCTCAGACTTCATTGGATTATGGAGGGATTTGATATTTCAATGTACTGCATCTGACTTTTTGGCTGTGCTTGCATGTAGTAGAAGATATTCAGTATACTGTGTTCCTTTTCCATTCTTATTGAGGCAGATCCAGCTATTGTTTTGAATATGAAATAACAAAATATTCCTAATCTTTATTCTCAAACTTGAAACAGTAACCCAGAATAATTTTAAGAGGGCAGCGAAAACATAGATATTATGTTTTTCCTATATTAAACTTAAAATGTCATGAGGGTCACCACCATCAATCATAATCTGATTATGCTAGGTGCAAACTTCTTATTTTAGTCTATAGTGTCCCCCCAAAATCTAACTTTAAGTAAATCTGTTTTCCAAGGAGAATGAATTAGTCAAGGGGTTGTAACCCAATTCTCCTTACATTGTACTATGTGTACTTTCATATATTAAAAACCATACTCATGATGAAGTTATTTTACTGGAAGAAGTTATTTTATTATTGGAAGTGGTCATTATACCATTTTCTTTAATAGTCATAGTGACCAATAAAGCATTTAAAAAAGTATTATTTGTATATATAGTTGGAGGATTTTTTGTAACCATGGCAACAAGGCATTATTTCTCTCCCAAATCTTTTGTGGGATTAGTTACTTTAGTTCCCTTAAGGTCTTAAGATCAGGAAGTAGTTAGAAAAGATGCTGAGAATGAACATTTTAGGTTACTCTTAACCTCATTAAACTTTCTCATATAACAAAGAAAAATATGTAAACAAAACCTACTACCAAACTATGCTATGACCCCATGTATTCCATACTTCTAAATCTTTATCTCTTTTCCAAGCAGAGAAATACATATTTCATCCCATGTTCTCTACAATTAACCTGAGTTTACCAACTTTTTAGCATTTTAATTTCTATTATTGTAGTCATTAATTATTCTTTTATTTTTGCTTCATACAAATCTTCCCACCTTTCTCTGTGTTCCTCATCTTTATTGTTTTTATCTTGTAGCAATGTTTCATAATATCCATATATCATAATTTGTTTAGCCATCCCTTTAGCAGTAAGTAATTACTTTATTTTCATTTTTTCTACCACAAAATATTTGCTTTTAATTTAAAAACTGGTTTTGATGGCTAACAAGTTATGATATATGACTGTAATGGAATATTATTGTTCTATAAGAAATGATGAGCAGACTGATTTTAGAAAAGCTTGGAAAGATTTACATGAACTCTTATGCGGTGAAGTGAGTTAGAACCAAGAGAACATTGTACACAGCACAACAAGATGACTTGGCACTTTTCAATAAGGATTTGATTCAAGGCAGTTCCAATAGAAAGAGCATCTAGAGAGAGAACTATGAATGTGAACAAAACTGAATGTAGATTAAAACATAGCATTTTCACTTCTATTATTATTTGTTTTTTTTCTTTCTCATGGTTTTTTTTCCCTTTTGATCTGATTTTTCTTGTGTAACATGACAAATGTGGAAATATGTTTAGAAGAATTGCACATTTTTAACCTGCATTGGATTACTTTCTGTCTAGGGGAGGAGAGAGGGAGCAAGGGAGGGAGAAAAATTTGGAACACTAAATTTTGTAAGGGTGAATATTGAAAACCATTTTTGCATGTGTTTTGAAAAATAAAAGGCTTTTATAAAAAACTGACTTTGATGGCAAGTTTCCAAGTTATTTAAAAAAAAATAGGAAGAAACTTGTCAACTATAATAGTAGTAAGTAATGGGAATGGAGACCCCTGCTAGTATCTGTCTTTTAATTAATTGAGGTTTCTGGATCAATCTGTGAAGGATCACTTTTTTGATCCATCCTCTGTGGCAAGGAAAAGAATTTATTATATAGAACCCCTCTCTCTGTGTTGTGATTTATTGCAAAAGGATCTAACTTATACAAAAGAGCTGCTGTTGAGCCTATATTTCATTACTTTGGATACAGTTAAGATATAATGTAGAAATATGGTGTTTTAAGGTTGAGCCAGACAAATTTTTTCCAGCCATTTGGGAAAGCATGAAGGATATCCTTTTTTAAAATGAATCATCTATCCTTTAAATTTTTTTTTATTTGAATTGTATGTTTGCTTGTTCTCTATAAATATTCTCAAGCTGTTGGAGCCTCAGGACATCTTAATATAATTTTGTTATTAATTTATTTGATGTGGTGGGTGACTTTAAAAGAAAATACTTATAATCCATATTAATTTCTATGACAATATTACTCCATCATACAGTAATTATAATTTTAAAGGCAACAATGTAGTACAATACCACCTCCATTTTGAGAATAAGAAAAGACTTTGGTGGGATTTTATTTTCTTAGTTTAAATTCCACAGGCTAATTAAGAATATCTAGTTTCTTTCTTTTCTTTTTTTTGTAAAAAAATACAGGTTTTATTGAAGTTCTTTTTTTCATTTTAAATATTTTTATTTTTTCCAAATATATGAAAAAGCAGTTTGTATTTTGTTTAAATATTGAGTTCCAAATTTTCTCCATCCCTTTATCTTTTTCCTCCCTAAAAAGTAAGCAGTTTGGTATGTTATATATGTGCAATCATGTAAGATATATTTCCGTAAATGTCATGTTGTGAAAGAAGAAACAAGCCAAAGGGAAAAAAACACAAAAATTGTAAAGAAAATTAATATAGTATGCTTCAAACTGCATTCAGGCTCCATCACTTCTTTCTTTGAATGCAGATAGCATTTTATATAATGAGTTCTTTGGGATTCTCTTTGATCATTGTATTGCTAAGAAGAATTAAGTCATTCATTATTGATTGTTACACAGTGTTGCTGTTATTATTGTGTAAAATGTTCTCCTGGTTCTGCTTACTTCACTTTTCATCAGTTCATGTAAGTCATTTCATGTTTTTCTGAAATTTTCCTGCTTGTTGATTCTTACAGTACAATAGTATTCCATTAAATTCTTATACCACAACTTGTTTAGCCATTTTCCAATTGATGGGTCTCCCCTCAATTTCAGTTTTTTGCCACCACAAAATGATCTGCTATAAATAGTTTTGCACATGTGAATCCTTTCCCCCTTTTTAATGATCTCTTTGCGATATAAGCCTAGTAGAGGTATTTCTGGATCAAAGGGGATGCACTATTTGGGCATAGTGGGACATCCAGTTTCAAGCAAAACCATATTTCAAGTTGGTAACAAAAATAACTGCCTTTGTAATCTGTATGAGTATTCATACTTTTATTTCTAAATCTATCCCTTCAGTCATTTAAAAATGGAAGTGAGGCCAAAATTATCTTTTTTTTATCTTTTCTTTCTTCGATGACATTAAATGTAAAGAAATAAGATCGAAAGAGCTGGCTTACACTTAAGTTTTTCAAATTAGAGAGCTTAAATCAATCAAGTCTTATAGTACTTCTGTCTCTATCACTTATTTGATGTTTACTGCATACTACTTGATATTATTAGTTGTATTTTACATATATATGTATTATTTATTCAGTTATATTATTAGCTTTTTGGGAGCAATACTGCTTCTTATGCTTCTATATCTTATAGATATCCTTCATAGTGATTATATGGTCCCATATATAGAATTTCTTTATCAATACTTCTCTATATCTGTGATTTCATGAATATAAAAGTGTTCTTTCTGCCAAACAGATCACATCTCTTCTGTGTCTTAGATTGTCTTAAGAAATTTTTAATCAAATATAAAGGAAGCATAAAGACTCCATGTTTTAGGTTGAGTCCCTAGGGGAAAAGTACTGGTTTCACACTTCTAAAACTCTGTGGTGTTCAAATACTACACAGTTGGAAAAAATATCAATTGCTTATGGGCAGGCTGGGCTAGTATAATAATATTGACAGTTCTACCTCAATTAATCTACTTATTCAGTATCATACCAAACTGCCAGAAAATCATTTTGTAGAGAGAGAAAATATTTTTTAAAACACCTATATGTGTGTTTAACTTGATTCTAGTTGCCCAGATGATAGAATGGGCTCAAAATAAAAGCATTTACTAAAACACTACAGTAAGAAGAATAGTAAAATATGTCTGCTCTATAAACCTGATATGTCCTTTTCTACAAATACATACAGCATCAGTGGGAGGGAAAAACACAAAAGAGTTCATAAGTGGAGAAACTCACACCTAGAGAGCACATTGCCAAGGCTATTTTTAGGAGGGGATTCATGCCTCTAAAGGTTCAGATCCTTTGGAATCTTTGCCTTGCTCCTACCAACCTTGGTCTGTCTCAGATGCTTGTCTGCTTGTTGCTGTCATAGGCTGCTGTTCCATTGGATCCTGCATGACACTGGTTTGGTGCTTAATGAGCTGTAGGCAACACTGCTTCCAATTTGAGGCTAAGTTGACATCCTGAGGCCCTACTGCACCCTTTTTAAAGATGTAGAGCAATTATGGGACCAGCAGGAATTTTAGCTCCAGGAACTGCTTTCTCTTCAGCAGGACCCAAGTTCCAGAACTCTTACAAACCTTTCTAGTTGACTCTTATTTCACATGATGTGACCACATTCTTCTGCTGCAAGATACTATGTCAGTTGCAGGAGTTGATTAAGAAATCCTTGCTCTCCTACTCTATGCCTCAAAGGGGGAAGGAAAAAGGATAAAGAATAAACTGTCAAAAGCTGCCTCAAGAGCTAGATTCTTCCTTCACAAGTGGCTCTCTTCTCAACTGATTTCACAACTGCAGCTCATCCAGAAGGATAAGCTCTTTAAGTTTCCCTTTCCCCCCAATAATGTAGCTGATTCTTGAACAACTAGAAGTTTTTTTTTTTATCATTATCAGTTGCCCTTCTACAATACTTTCTACCTCATAATATTATCAGGTTGATTGTTGGATTTCCTTCTTCTGTTGTTCAGGAAGATTCCTATACATCTATTTTATACCTCCTCTAAATAAATATTTTATTAATGCTCTTTCCCTCCAGCATCTATCATTTCCCAGGGATTCTTCCCATTCCCCTGTAAATCCTCCTTTATGTCAAAGAAATATAATTAAATGAAATAAGCTATCACATTGAACACAAGTAGATCATTTTTTTGAATTTCTGCAGTCCTGCTAAAGTTCATCATGAAGTGATGGTTTTTCTTGGTAAGTGGGAGAACCCAGTGAAGACAGAGAAGTGAAATAAAGAAGTGAAGACATACTGATATTTTTCCTTGCCATTTCAGAGGCAGAATTAAGCTAGAGTTCTCAAGGAGAAAGGATGATGAATAGCAGCAAACCTTTTCCCTTTAGGCAGATTGATTTAGCCATAAAGAGAATAACTGACCTTATTGTGCACTAGAAGAAATATAAACTGTACTTGGTTAACAAAGAGGTATTCTGGGTGTACTTCTGGTGTACTCATCACTTGAAAGAGAACCTTGTTGGGGTAGGAATGTCAGTTCTGCTGAAGGGTGAATTTGTAACAGTGAGATTTGGAAGGATAATTCAGTTACAGTCTAGGCTATAAATCCATGTAAGCAAATTGAGCCTCTGCCCTATCTCTCTAGAGCTTTGAGGGCCTCAGACATTAAGGAGGCTTTCTATTTATGATGATGCACTTAGCTAGACTGTTATTTGGACAACAGTTTTTCACCAGGCTCAAACTGGAAACTTTTCCAACCTGGCAAAATTTGCATTTCAATGACATTCCCATTTCTGGAATACTCTCCCTTTTCATTCCTACCTCCTGGTTTCTCTTTCATCCTTCAAGTCCCAACTAAAATCCTGCCTTCTATAGGAAGCCTTTCTCACTCTTAACTCTAGTGCCTTCTTCCCTCTGTTGATTATTTCCTAATTATCTTGTAAATACTTTGTATGTTATCCCCTACATTAGATTGTAAGCTCCTCGAGGACAGGAACTGTCCTTTGATTTTCTTACTATCCCCAGCACTAAGTATAATGCCTAACACATATATACTGAATAAATGCTTATTGACTGACTTGGCATGGCCTTTGAGAACAGGAATTTATATCCATGCCATGATAAGTCAGTCAACAAGCTTTATTTAATTGGTGTTTACAATGTAGCTAGTACTGCACTATCTTTAGGAAAAGGAAGGCAGGCAAAAACACAGGCCCTGCCCTCAAGCTTAAATCTAAATGGGGACAGATAACACTTGCAAATAACTACTTACATGATGCAGCAACAGTTAGTAGTGAGAGATTATGCAAAAAAGAAAGCCAATGGAAAGGCACGGAGTTGGGAGATGGAATGTCATGTGTAAGAAGCTGCAAATAGGAAGGATCATGAAACTGATTTGTACAGAGGGTATGGAAGGTAGTAAAGTGTAAAAGGATTGAATAGGGAAGAAATTATCAGGTTATGTGAAGGATTTCAAATGGCAAACAAAGGATTTTACACTTAATCCTGAAGGAAGAGGGTACCACCAAAGGGTACACCAAAAGAGTAGAGTTAGTGTCATGATCAGGACTGCTTTTTAGGGAAATCACTTTGGAAGTAGAGGATAAATGGGAGTGGAGAGAGACTGGAGGCATGGAGAGCAATCAGAGAGTTAGTATGTGTTTCTACATATACCAAGTACTCAACAAATTGATTTTTTTTCTTATACTGCATGTATTTAGTTTGGGAAGAAAAAAGGCTAAGAGGGGAAAATGTTATTTTAGGTAAAGGAAACAGCATGAGTAAATGTCTGAAGTAAAACAGTAAAAATAGGGTATGTTAAGGGAATGATGGGTAATTAAGTTTCCTAGAACTTGGGGAACCTAGGGAACATTAGGAAATAGTTGAAAAGGAAAGGTTGGAACTAGAGCATAGAAGATTTTGTGTTTAATTTCATAGATAAAAGGAAGTTATTTAAAAGTTTTGTTTTGATTTTTTTTTTTTTAATCAATGGAGTTGTATCATTACATTGGTGGCAGTGAATATGGAAGGAAGGAACAGATGCAGGAAATTTAAAGAACAAAGACTGAATTAATTCATCTCATCCCCTCATAAAGCTGGGGTATATTTTGCCACTAATGTGCACATTCCCACTGGGAAGAGAGAACACATCTAGGGGATATAAATGGAGATATACATGTATAGATAACAGGTATTATTGATGTCCAAGCATGAAATTCTGCCTTCTGCTCAGCAAGATCACTTTCTTCAAGCAATTATTACACTGCTTCTGCCAGATGCTTATGTCAAAAGGCATGTAGTCTCTGCCCATGGATCTGATACTGCCAGTCACAAGGGCTTATGGAAAATTATGTCAAAATTTGGTTGCCCAGAAAAGTTCATCGTTATTATACATCAATTTCACAATGGCATGCTTGTCTAGGTTCTAGATAATAGATGCTGTTCTCATCCTTTCCCAGGCACCAGTGGAGTAAAACAAGGCTGTGTGCTTGTTCCCTGCTTTTTAGGATGATGCTTTCAGACATGTCAAACTCCTTCATTGAGGAAAAACATGACATCAAGGTCAGCTATCACACTGATGGTAAATCCTTCAAGTTGAAAAGGCTGCAAGCCAAAACTAAAGTGAAGGGAGTGTTAGTTGGTAGGTGATTTTTTGTTTGCAGATGATTGTACACTCAATGCAGCATCTAAAGCTGAGATGTAACTTTCCACACAAATAAACTCAGACTTAGTCAATTGGAAAAACATAAAATGCTCATGGGTAGGCCGAGCAAATATAATAATAATGACAATACTACCCAAACTAATTTACTTATTTAGTGCCATGCCAATCAAACTCCCAAGAAATTATTTTACAAATCTAGAAAAAATAATAGCAAAGTTCATTTGGAAGAACAAAAGGACAAGAGTTTCAAGGGAATTAATGAAAAAAAAAAAAGACTGATGATGGTGGCCTTGCTGTACCAGATCTAAAACTGTATTATAAAGCAGCGGTCATCAAAACCATTTGGTACTGGCTAAGAAATAGAGTAGTCGATCAGTGGCATAGGATAAAATCACAGGACAAACTAGGCAATAACTATAGCAAT
>JAJPUD010004175.1:14019-28590 GCA_023553655.1 Myrmecobius fasciatus
AATGGGTTCCTGATCTGGATATAAAGAGTGATACTATAAGTAAATTAGAGGAACGTAATATAGTTTACCTCTCAGACCTATGGAGATGGAATAAATTTATGTCCAAAGAAGAACTAGAACTCTTAATTGAAAACCAGATAGATAGCTTTGACTATATTAAGTTAAAAAGTTTTTGTACAAACAAAACCAATGCAGACAAGATTAGGAGGGAAGCAATAAATTGGGAAATCATCTTTACATTTAAGGGTTCTGATGAAGGTCTCATCTCTAAAATATATAGAAAATTGTCTTATATTTATAAGAATTCAAGCCATTCTCCAGTTGATAAGTGGTCAAATGATATAAACAGTTTTCAGATGATGAAATTAAAACTATTTGTAGACATATGAAAAGGTGCTCCAAATCACTATTGATCAGAGAAATGCAAATTAAGACAACTCTGAGGTACCACTACACACCTGTCAGATTGGCTAAAATGACAGGAAAAGATAACGATGAATGTTGGAGGGGATGTGGGAAGGCTGGGACACTGATACATTGTTGGTGGAACTGTGAACGGATCCAACCATTCTGGAGAGCAATTTGGAGCTATGCTCAAAAAGTTATCAAACTGTGCATACCCTTTGACCCAGCAGTGTTTGTATTGGGCCTATATCCCAAGGAGATCTTAGAGGAGGGAAAGGGCCCCACATGTGCAAAAATGTTTGTGGCAGCCCTTTTTGTAGTGGCTAGAAACTGGAAACTGAATGGATGCCCACCAATTGGAGAATGGCTGAACAAATTATGGTATATGAATGTTAAGGAATATTATTGTTCTGTGAGAAACGACCAGCAGGACGATTTCAGAGAGGCCTGGAGAGACTTGCATGAACTGATGCTGAGTAAAATGAGCAGAACCAGGAGATCATTATTCACGGCAACAACAATACTATATGATGATCAATTCTGATGGACATGGCTCTCTGCAACAGTGAAATGTTTCAGACCACTTCCAATTGTTCAGTGAAGAAAGCCATATACACCCAGGAGAGAGAGAGAGAGAGAGATGAAATGTGGACCACAACATAACATTTTCATGCTCTCTGTTGATGTTTGCTTGCATTGTGTTTCCTTTCTCTGATTTTTCTTTTTTGTAGATACTATTTTTCTTGCACAACAATGATAAATGTGGAAATATGTATACATATATGCGATTTGTCAAGTATTTTAACATAATCAACATGTAGTGGATATCCTGCCATCTAGGGGAGGGGTGGGGAGTAGGGGGGAAAATTTTGTAACAGAAAGCTTTGTAAGGGTTAATGTTGAAGAATTACCCATACATATGTTTTGCAAATAAAAAGTTTTGATTAAAAAAATAAAGCTGAGATGTAATAATGTATGGATCAATTCTCTGCTGCTTGTACTAATTTTGGCCTAATAATACCAAGAAAACACAGATTCTTCACCAGCCTGCACCACATCATCACATGTGGAAGCATCAATTACAGCAAATGGAGATATTTTGAATGCTGAGGATAAGCTCAGTTACCTTGGTAGCATATTTTCCAGGGATGTACACATTGATGTGAGGTTGACTTTTATGTTGCCAAGCTAGCTCAGTGTTTGGGAGCCTCCAAAGGAAAGTATGGCAGAGAAGAGGTATTAGACTACCAAACTGAAGGTGTACATAACTATTATGCTGACCTCATTGTGAAATCTGGACAGTCTACCAGCACCATGCCAAGAAACTGAAGTGCTACCATTTGCTAGAGGAGTTCTATTCCCCCTCCCTTCCTGGTTGAGAGTGCTCAACTGGTGATACAGTGGGTTCTGTCATTGCTATTTCAAGTCAAGTCAGTAAGCATTTATTAAGCTTCTACTTTAGAATTGATTGCATGACTTGGGAGACACTAGTACAGGACTGTCCAGCATGGTATGCCCTTATCAGAAAAGGTACTGTGCTCTATGAGCAAAGCAAAATCAGAGTAGCTCAAAAGTTCTAGGCACTGTGCTAAGCACTAGAGATAAAAAGATAAAAGAAAAACATCTGCCTTCAAGGAGTGGAAGAAAGCAACATTCACATAAATAAAAATATATGCAAAATAAATACAAAATAAATTTGGGAGGTGACATTAATAGTATGTTGAAATAGGAAAAGATCTTTGCTAGAAAAACTGGAAATTCATCTGGATTCAAAATCCAGCTTTTTATTCTGTTACTCTATGCTAGGTTAATGAAGCCCTGAAAGGTACATTGGAGTTCAGAGATCTTTCTTATACAATTATTTTTAAAAAGTAAAAGCTCTAACATAATTAAGTTTCATTGAAATAGGATTGAAGGGGATGGGAAAAACCTTCAGAACAGTTTTCCTGTAATAAAGTCTTACTTCTTCAAGTTGTTGTTGTTTTTAACTGTAATGTCTTTTTCCTTTGTAGAAAGGGATTCCTTATTCTGGACCAAGGTTTCTGGAACATAGAGCCAGAACCTCTCTAACTAACCAATATTTTCAGGCTTAAATCTTTATTTCTATTTGGATTTCATTTTCATTAATGGAAGGATCTATTTTAGAAGCTTCACTCTGACTTAGGAGTTAAAAGGTTCCTTGTATTCTCTCTCTCTCTGTGTCTCTCTCTGTCTCTGTCTCTGTCTCTCTCTGTCTCTCTGTCTCTCTCTCTCTGTCTCTCTCTCTCTGTCTCTCTCTCTAATTCCCAGTTGTTAAATTGCTCATAATATCCGTTTCAGAAGATTCCTTCACAATAAAATGCTTTTGAGGTTACAACCCTCTTTGTTTTTCAACCCCAAAATTCATTTGCTATTCCATGCAAATGATGTGAGGGAAGAGAGGAAGGCACATGTTACCTAGGGAAAAAGTCTTGTTTTCTGCCTGCCTAGCCACATCTTTGCCTTTTTTATGGTACATGATCATCAACAAATCTTACATGTGTACATGGGACTAACCATATACTTGTTCGACAGTATTTGAATAGAGATTTCTACTGATAACTAGAAATATGGGACTAGAACTAAAAAAAGAAAAAAGATGGTGCTTAAGATAAAGATTTGAAAACCTTTTGTAATTGCATATCACTAACATGTCCTTCATAAAACCTTAAATATTCTACCCTTCCTTGTTCTTTCCCTTCTTGGAACTACCTTCAAACTTCTACCACATCATCCAGAATTTATTATATACTGTCTTATATTTGTAGCACATGTTTTAGGCTCCTTATCCTAATTCGCACTTGCATTGGTAAATTGGATCCCTAGAGGGATTAGTATTTATCTCTCCTCAGGATTCTTGGAATTGAAAGATGCTTTTTTTTTAAACTATTGTTGCTCATTAATCCCTATGAGTATGTATTCCCTATTGATTATCGGTTGATAGCAATTAACCAAACTTAATTAGCTTTTATATATAGGTATTTACTAAAGTGTATGGTAAGAACAATTAGTACAAACCATCCAAAAATCTGGGATACTTCCTCACAAGTGTTTACAGTCTAGAGGAAAATGAGCTCAACCTCTGAGCATATGAAACAAATGGGATAACTCAATACCCAGAAATCCTTTTGTTCTCTTCATAGAATCTTCATGAAGTTCTTCATCAGTATAGTATAGCTTTCTGCTGGGCTTTTTTATAAGAGCTAAAGTTGCCCTTCCTCCTTTGGCCTGGGCTCCCAGTATAGACATTCCCACCACTCACTACTCCTCTGGAGACACTGCTAGAATTCTGAGTAATACAATTTTTTTTATAACCTTCTAATTAAAAGTGGAGGGTGAAGAATAATACAGTTATTTACTCTATTTCCTCCACCCCTGCTTCCCAAGTAATTTCCTTTTAGGGGCTCCACTGGATGGTTCTTTTCTCTAGGCTTCCAGGCCCTAGAAAATGTGCACTTCTGAATTAACTTGTTTTATTTATATAAGCTCCACCAGATATGACTGAGTCTCTTCAGCTAGTTCAAATACAACTCCTGTGCAGTGTCATTCAAATTTATTGGATGGTTTTTCATTTTCTCTTCTCATTTAGTTAATTAGGTTGTTTGTACTTTAATGTCTCTGATGTATTGATTGAAAAGATTTAATAATAATCATGTCATATTTGTATATAGCATTTATAATAGCCAGACACTGTACTAAGTGTTTACCATTATTATCTCATTGGATTTTTACAACATTAGTGGAAGATTAAGTGCTAGTATTATACTCATTTTGCAGTTGAAGAAACTGAGGCAGATGGCGATTAAGTGACTTGTCCAAGGGGAAGGGAGTCACCCTATTAATAAGTGTATGAGACCAGATTTGAAATCATATCTTAATGAATTGCGGCCTGGAACTCTGTCCACTGACTTAGTAAGCTATCTTCATTAAAGCCTATATTTCTGATTAACAGATACAATGGAAAAGTGTTGTTCTCAATTATTATTGAAGTAGAGACATAGAACACTCTCCCCCCATCCCTTTAGATATTGTTCCCTGTGACTTTATGTATTTATGTTGTCCCTTTCCCCCTGAGGCAGTTGGGGTTAAATGACTTCCCTAGGGTCACACAGCTAGAAAGTAGTAAGTGTCTCAGGCTGGATTTGAACTCAGGTCCTCCTGACTTCAGGGCTGGTGCTCTATCCACTGTTCCTTTTTTTTTTTCTTTTCTTTCTTTTTTTTTTTTTTTAACAATGATAAACAGTTAAAATAAATAAAAAATATTTTACTCAGGAAATGAAACATGAAAAAATTTTACTACTTTTATAAGAATTTCATTTGTGTAAGTATAACTCTTACAACTATTTACCTGACATATAAAAAGGGAAATGATTCATACATATAAAATTTATGTAGATCATCATTACATATACAGTGCAATCTTGGTAGGAATCAAGTTGCTTTCACTTCTCCCTGTGGGAAGGTAATCAATCACTCACTGTGTGGCAATCACAGGGGCACATATGCTGTTCTTCAGCTAGAACATTAGTTAATTGATTATAAGGCACTACGTCCTATGCTATTTTTGTATTTCCTCTAGTTTCTAATATACTCCTGACATGGTATAGGTCTTCAAAAGTATTATGTTTGACTCTGACAAAGAAAAGTCTTTTTTTTAATTTAATTTTTTTAGTAATAATGACAGTTCAAAGTGGGAAAAGAAATGTTTGTCATAAGTTGCTTCTATTAGGAAGTTTTAGGATAACTTAATGCATCGTTTCAAATATGGTTAGCTATTGTTTAGAGGAACTCATTTTTTCGATTCTAATTTTATTTATTTTTGTTTTTTAATTTTTTCTTGATTATACATGTATATTAGTTTTTAATACACATTTCTTTATAAATCACGTTTGGAGAGAAAAATCATTATAAAAGGGGAAAACCACAAGAGAAAAAAAAGAAAAAGGAAAAAAGTGAACATAGCGTATGTTGATTTATACTTGGAATTCATTCTTTAATGGAATAAAATGTTTTAATACTTTTGTTCTTTTCTAGCTGATCAAAATTATCTTTTTTCTAGGAAATGTTAATGAAAACTAGTGCTGAAACTTCTGAAGTTTTCATTGGAAACAACAGAATTCTTTGATTTACCATCTGCCCCTGTAATGGAACAGTTATTTTTGATGATAGTTGACCATCATTTAGAGATGGATATAGGTAAGTTAGGTTTATTTTTTAAAGAATAGGCTTAATTTTGTGGCTTTGAAAGTATTTATCCACTAGCTTTCAAAAAGTTAAAATTTTAAAAGCATGCTTTGGTACAAGTATTAAGTTATGTTTTTAAGAACATTTTTGGTATTTTGTTAGAGAGAGTTGAGAAGATATGACTTTGTTCCTAGTATATTAAGCATACCCTATAAGCTAAACACTTGGTGTAGGAAAATTTGGCAGAACAAGAGTGCTGGAAAATTATTTCATAATGTTCTGAAAACATTCTGATTTCAAAGAAAGGTGTTTTGGGATATTAGCCATTTACTAAAAAATATTAAGTATTTTTTCTTTGATGATATTTACTTCAACTTTTACATAATTGAGCTTAGCATACCAACCATTTTCTTCATTGGTTTCAATATCATCATTTAGGTCAAAAATGGGTTATGAACCTAGTCTTTACTAAATAAAATTATTTAGTACAAGAATATTTGTATACAATATCTCCCAGACACTTTTGATCTAAAAATTTATCATTGCTCCTCTAGTAAATAATTTTCTTCACCTTTTCTGGATATGCTATGATAGAGTATTAGAGCTTAGAGGGACCTTAAATGATGAGAGAGCTAAGGCCAAATGCATCATGTGGTATCATTGTTTAGGGTCATACTTCTCACTAATTTGGAATAAAGACAATACTAAATCCTTTTTATTATTTAAAATTTTCCTATTATTTACATTTTTCTGGGTTTTGCTCCACTGTTAACATTGTAGTGCCATGAGAACTTAAAGAAAGTCTCTAGCTTGTTGGTTGAATCCCCGGTGGTGAACTTATGGAAGGATGCAGATAAGTGGCACATAGGTTGAGTAAGCATGGAAAGATTGCAATCTTCCTTATTGGAGGCATCACCCACAGTGATGAGAACACAGATTCATTTGGATATTTACTTTGAAAAACCTTTCATTTTCTTTTAAAATTCTTAGATATGAAACTGCATTCTCTTGCATTTTCACTTCCCCCCTCAAAAATATATTTCTCCCTGTTCCCTGCAAAATAATAGGAGCATGTGAGTGAAGAGTAAAATTCTCTAGTTAAATTGGTTTATAAAAGTAATATTTGAAGAAATGTCTATACCATTTCAAAAACATTTCCCTTTTATAAAAATTTTTATAAGCCATATATATCTGGGTACTTAAAATGTAACTACTTCTCAAAATATACTTCATATACATGTCATACAGTAGAAATTTGCTCTTGCTTTATTTGGGAATTATTCCTAGTTGTCTCTGAGCTATGCTTATAAACTACTTTCCTTTCTCTCTGGCAGCTTAGCAACATGCTTTACCTCCAACCAAACTATCTCCCGGCACTTAAGACTTATTCCTGTGAGCATGTAACCTAGACAATCCAATGGAAACTGAGAATAAGACTACATAATAAGTAATTAAAGCTTAGAATAAATATCTTTGAGAAAGTTGAAATCTGGGACATGAACTGGTAGTGCCTTATGCTGATGAAGGAAGAATTCATTTTATGGAGAAGATGGAGGGAAAGAGGAAATAAGCATTTATATAGCTAGCACCTACTGGGTGCCAGGCACTGAGCTAAATCCTAGGGAATCATGTGCCCATGGCAGGTGGTCACTACTGTAACCCAGTTCCACAACTTCAGAGCCATCCTCAGCTATTTATTCTCCCTTATCCCATGCACTAAGTCAATTGCTACGTTGTCTAATTTACCTCCACATTTCCCCTATTTTTTCTTTATTCAGTTAGCTACAACTCTAGTTCAGACCCTTATCTTATCTGTACTATTATAACAACCTCTTCATTGAGCTCTTGCCTCAAATCACTCCTCTCTCCATTCTGCACTTCACATAACTGCCAAAGTTATTTTCTTTAAATGCAGGTATTTTATCACTGCTTGTGCAATAAATTCCAGTGGCTCCTTGTCACCTCTAGGAGGCAGTGTGATACAGTGGAAAAAGCTCTGGCTCTCAATTCAGAGGATCGGGGTTCAAATGTCACTTCAAATACTCTCTGGTCCTCACCCAGGAATTTAATTTCCCCTGACTCCCATCTTCATTAGTTTCTTCATATGTAAAAGGAAGGAGTTGGACCAGATGCCTTCTAGATTCCTTCCTGTTCTAGACCTTTTTCCTCCAAACGCTTACATGTTTTAAAAAATCTTCAAAGCCTGACCCCAACCTATCTCTCCAACATTGTTGACATTTTATTTTCTTTCATAATGCATTATTTTCTTAGCCTTCTGTTTCTCATACATAATTCCCTGTACCTTTGCACAGGTTGTCCTCTCTGCCTTGAATGCATCCCCTTCCAACTAGCATCTGATTTCCTTCAAAATTCTATTCAAGGGGAAGTTAGGTGGCACAGTGGATAGAGCACCAGCCCTGAAGTCAGGAGAACCTGAGTTCAAATTTGATCTCAGAGGCTTAACACTTCCTAGCTGTGTGATCCTGGTCAAGTCACTTAGCCCAATTGCCTCAGCCAAAAAAAAATCCATTCAAGCTATCTGCATCATAAAGCTATCAGACTTTGCTATCAGTTATCTTATGTGTATTTTTATATACTTACATATGGACAGATTGTAACTCCCTATAGAAAATAAGCTCTGTAGGCAATGCCTTTTTTTTCTCTCTCCTCTCTTTCTCTCTCTGTGTCTCTCTCTCCCTCCCTGCCTCTCTCCCTTCTCTTTTTTTTCCCTCATTACCTGACACAGTCATTTTAACAAATGTTTGATTGATTGATAGGGGTGTACAGTTCTCAAAAGAGCTAATAGGCATTTTTGGTCAAAGTGTACAGAGTGTTTGAATGGGAGTAATATGAAACAAGTATGCAAAGATAGGTGGAAGTCAGGTTTTCAAGAATGTCAAGCTGAGGAGTTTGTATTTTATCCTAGACAATAGGAACACTGAAGGTTTTTGAGTAGAGGAGTGACATAGTTAGACTTGTGTTTTTGGATTACTAGTTTGGCATCAGTGTGGAAGATGGATTAGAGAAAGGAAAGATTATAAATAAGGGAAACCGATTAGGAGGCTGTTACAGCAGCCCAAGGGAAGACTGATGAAAGTCTTGTTAATATAGAAAAGATGATTGACATAAAGGATGTTGAGAAAGAGTTTATAAGATTTGAAAATTAAAAGACTAAGGAGAATGAAGAATCAAAGATGACTGACATTATAAAATATTGACTGGGCAGATATAGTTATCTCCACAGAAGCATAGATAGACATTAAGAGGAGGGGATGGTTTAGAGCAGGGATGGGAAACTTTTTCTTCTGCCAGGGACCATTTGGATATTTATAACATCATTTAGGTGCCATATAAAATTATCAACTTACAGAATTCAAGCAGTGGGAGGTTGTTGTAGCAACTTTCAATTTGTCATCATCTGCAGTTTCCTTAGCAAATGATTTTGTAGGCCTTATACAGCCCATGAACCAGAAGTTTGCCACTCCTGGTTTAGGGGAATGTAATAATTACCCTAACATTAGGTTTGAAATACCAATGAGACATCCAGGTGAAGATGCCCAGAACATAGTCAGGGATGTGAGAGTAGGGTTCAGGAGAGAGATTCATTGTAGACAGAGAGATTTGGTAGTCGTCTTCATAAAGATAAAATTGGAACACACATGAGCTGATGGTAAATGTAGAAAGGGGTGGAGATGGAAGACAACTTTGAGGAAAGAACTTTTACGTGGGTGAAAGATAAATAATGATTAGCAAAGAAGAAAGGAAAAATAATTAAATAGGTAGAAGAGCCAACGGAGAGCTGTGTGACAAGTTATGAAATAAAAAGTAACATAAAAAAAATCAGTTTCCTACGGAATCTGCCTGCTTTTTGTGTTCTGCTTTGCATATATATGAAAATAGTCATTCTGAGTTGGTTTAAATGCTGGATTCTCCCCCAGATCATGCCTCCAAACTGTTTCATGAATAAGTCACTGATGACTCTAGACATTTTCTCTATCTCCCATTCCTGGAATTCTCTTCCTCCTCATCCCCACCTATTAGTCTCACTGCCTTCCTTGAAGTCCCAAACTAAAATCACTTCTACAGGAAGTTTCCCCAATCCTTCCTTATAGGAGGACAATTCAGCAGAGGAGACAGAGAGGGAGTGGTCAGATAGATAAGATAAAAATTAGGAGAGAGAGCTGCCCCAAAAAGCTAGAGAGAAGGGACTATTAAGGAAAAGAGAGTGATCATAGTATTGAAAACTGCAGAAAGGGATGAGGAGGAAGAGAATTGAGAAAAGGTCATTGGGTTCAGCAACTAAAGGCTCATTAGTCATTTTGGAGAGAGTAATTTTGGTGGAATAAGATCAGAAGCCAGATGGTAAGAGGTTAAGAAGATTGGGGGGGAAGAAAGTAAAGGCACTGATTGCAGATAGGCTTTTTTCAAAAAGTTTAGCTACAAAGAGAAGAGATATAAAATGATAGACGGGATGGAAGGATCAAGGGAGGGTTTTTTCAGGATAGATTAAACCTGGGTGTGTTTGTAGGCAGTAAGAAATGAGCCAATAAAGAATAGGGATGACAGAGGGGGCATTGTTTTGAAAGAGAGGAGATAAATTCAGATCACTTGAACAAGTTAAAGGGTTGGTCTTGGTAAAGAATAAGGCCACTTACTCATGTGAAACGGGTGAAGGAGAAATAACAAAATGTATTTGAGTGATAGGAGATGCAGAAGGGAGTTCATGGCAAATAACCTCAGTTTTTTCTTAAAAAAAAAACTGAGAAAATAAAATCATGATAAGTACAAAAATAAAAAGTCTTTAGAGGATGAGTTCCTATCATGTCTAGTCTTTTCATCACCGATGTAAAAAGTAATCACCTATGCTTTTCATTGGCGCAGTTTTGGGTATCTAGTTGGATTTTTGTGCTAATCTTTTTGTTGTGTCTGGCTCTTCTTCCACAATAGTCACATAGCCTAAATAAGCTGACTTCTTAGTGTCTGTTCTTATCAGCTGGTTCTGGTTTTCTGTCTCTTATACCATATGGCTGCTGCCTTATTTCTGTATGGATAGCTGGCTGACAGGTGCAAAGCTTAAACTGTCACCATTTCTCTTTTCTGGACCTGCCTGTAGTTCAAACTAACCCTCTACTAACTTCACAAATAAGATTCTCATGGGCTCGTATAGCTTACCCTGAGCCTTTCTAAGATGACACTTTTACAATAGGAGACTTTAAAGGATATATTCCAAGGAAGAAGGGTACAACTGGAGTATTCCTTAGTATTCAAGAAATTCTGGAATTCAAGAATACCCCAATTAGGGAGTATTCAAGAATTTCTGGAGAAAAAGAATTCACTACTTACAGTCTTTATTTCAAACTCCTTTTTTAGGATGTCTAGGGAATACTTCCAGGTATTATAAGATTTGAAAATTAAAAGACTAAGGAGAATGAAGAATCAAAGATGACTGACATTATAAAACATTGACTGGGCAGATATAGTTATCTCCACAGAAACATA
The DNA here is from genome assembly GCA_023553655.1 of Myrmecobius fasciatus. Lineage (NCBI taxonomy): Eukaryota > Metazoa > Chordata > Mammalia > Dasyuromorphia > Myrmecobiidae > Myrmecobius > Myrmecobius fasciatus. The sequence continues at coordinate 25,126 of JAJPUD010004175.1, forward strand.
GATAGACATTAAGAGGAGGGGATGGTTTAGAGCAGGGATGGGAAACTTTTTCTTCTTCCAAGGACCATTTGGATATTTATAACATCATTTAGGTGCCATATAAAATTATCAACTTACAGAATTCAACTCTGACAGAGGCCAATTCTACTTGAAAGAGTAAATACATTTATTTATTATACTTGGTATTAATGAGGTTGTCTTCACTCAGATAATAAGTAGAAGAGTCTTCTTTGGCGTATAAATAAAATGTGTGGTCTTGTTCAGAGAGATTTTATTCATATGAACATAATGTTAAGAGTATGTGTGATGTGTTTTGTTTTTGGCTTTTGTTTTGCTGTCTTAAGTATTATCATGGCTGGCAGAATAAGTGTAATTGGCTTTTAGTTATTGGATTTGGGTTTTATAAATAGTGCAAGTAATTTTTAAAATCAGATACTATTTTCCAATTGAAGTTCAGACTTGACTGTGAATTTTAAGATCATAGATACAGCACTTGAAGGGACCTCAGAAGTAATAATTCAGCGCTCTTATTTTACAGATGAGGAAACTGAGAACTAAAGAAGTTAAGTGACATTGCCCAAAGTCATTCAGAAATGAGATTTGAACCCAAGTACTCATATACAGAGTCATTGGTCTTTCTACTTTACCATGTTGGTTCCTAAATCTTCATGTTAATTGATCCTTATACATTGTACTTCTCTTGGATTGTAGTTATCCATTGGTCTGCATGTAAAAGGATTACTGTCTGACACTAGTGACTTGGTTCAATGAGGAAATAATATTAACACACAGTCAACAGGGTACAGAAATATAAATTACCCTACAGGAAAGTAAGAGGGAAGAGGTTAAAAAAGGGAGAGGGAGCTGATAAGAGTAGAAACAAATGAGTGGAAGAGGTAATCAGAAGCAAAACACTTTTGAGGAAGGATAGTATAAGGAGAGAGAGTGTGGGATAAATGGTGGGGGGGATAGGATAGAGGGAAGCATACAATAATCATAACTATGGGAAAAATATTTTTTTCTGATAAAGGTCCCATTTCTCCACTATAAAGAGAACTGAATCAAATTTACAAAAATATGAGTCATTTCCCAAATGATAAATGGGCAAAGGATACGAACAAGCAGTTTTCAGATGAAATATCAAAGGTCTTTATAGTCATATGAAAAAATGTTCTCAATCACTACTGATTAGAGAAATGCAAATTTAAACAACTCTGAGGTATCACCCACACCTATAAGATTGACTAATATGACAGAAAAGAGAAATGACAAATGTGGGATGGGATGGGGGAAAATGGAGACACTATTAGTAGAGTTTTGAATTTATTCAGCCATTCTGGAGAACAATTTGGAACTATAGCCGAAGGGCTATAAAGTCATGCATAAAAAAAAACCCTTTGACTTAGTAATACCAGTACTGATTCTGTATCCCAAAAGAGATTAAAAAAAAAAAAGGAAAAGCACCTATATGAACAAAAATATTTAAAGCAGTTCTTTTAATAATGGCAAAGAATTGGAAATTGAAAGGCTGTCCATCATTAATGGAGAAATGGCTGAACAAGTTGTAGTATGTGATTATAATGGAATAGCATTGTACTTTAAGAAATGATGAGCAGGATACTTTCAGAAAAACTTGAAAAGACATGATCTGATGCAAAGGGAAATGAACAGAACCAGGAGGATATTGTACACAGTAAAAATACTACACAATGATGATCAACTGTGAATGACTTAGATATTATTTTTTTGATGTTTGTTTTTTGCTGAGGCAATTGAGGTTAAGTGACTTGCCCAGGGTCACACAGCTAGGGAATGTTAAGTGTCTGAGACCAGATTTGAACTCAGGTCCTCCTGACTTCAGGGCTGGTGCTCTATCCACTGGGCCATCTAGCTGCCCCGACTTAGATATTCTTAATAAACAATGATCCAAGACAATTCTGAAGGATTTGTGACTAAAAAATTCTATCAAAGGATAATTTTTAAACTTTATTTTTCTTGGGTTTTTCCCTTTGCTTTGTGTTTTTTTCCCCAACATGACAAGAATACTGAATATAAAAAACTAGTCAAAATTCAACAAGGGGAATTATCTTCAGAATGCTTCATAAATAGAGGTAGCCAGTGATAAGTTAGCTATAAAAAGATAAATTGAAAAAAAATTATGGATAAGAAGGCAAACCAGAAATTAAAAAGAAATAAAAAATCTTCAGAGAAATAGAGAATAAAATTATATATCACATGAAAGAAAAGTTCATAGGATAATTAAAGTTGAAGGAGGGCTAGAATTTCTTTGCTTTTTATATCTTGAGTTGAATTTTCAATCATATCAAATATATATAAAAGATTAATGTTTAATAATTCTTTGGGAAAAATAATGAGGAAGTTCTTAGGGGTTACTATGTAGTAATGTTAAGAATTTACTTAACCTTATTGAATCCCTTATAATTTCTCTTTCCTGTTTACCTTTTTATGCTTCTCTCGAATCTTATATTTGAAAGTCAGATTTTCTATTCAGCTTTAGTCTTTTCATCAAGAATGTTTGAAAGTCTTCTATTTCATTGAATCTCCATTCTCCCTCTTTAAAGGATTATACTCAGTTTTGCTGAGTAGGTGATTCTTGGTTGTAACCCCAACTTCTTCTAGGAATATCATATCCTTTCTTCTGGAATATAATATTCCAAATCTTCTGATCTTTTAATGTAGAAGCTGCTAAATTTTGTATTATTTCATGTGGCTCCATAATTTTTGAATTGTTTTCAGCTGCTTGCAATATTTTTTTTCTTAAACTGGGAACTCTGGAATTTGACTATAATATTCCTGGGAATTTTCATTTGGAGATCTCTTTCAGGTGATGATCAGTGGATTCTTTCCATTTCTATTTTACCTTCTCTTTCTAGAATATCAGAGCAGTTTTCCTTGATAATTTCTTGAAAGATTATGTTCAGGTTCTTTTCTGATCACAAGGCTTTAAGATAGTCCAATAATTTTAGAATTATCTTTTCTGGATCTATTTTCCAGGTCAGTTGTTTTTCCAGTTTTCCGCATTTTCTTCTATTTTTCATTCTTTTTTTTTCATTGCTTCTTGATGTCTCTAGAAGTAATTAGATTTAATTTGACAAATTCTCATTTTTTAAAAGGAATTATTTTCTTCAGGTAAGTTTTTGTACCTTCTTTTCCATTTGGCCAATTCTGCTTCTTAAGGAGTTCTTCTCTGAATATTTGTATGTCTTTTTTTCATTTGGCCAATTCTGAATTTTAAGATGTTTTTCTCGTCAGTGGGTTTTTGTGTCTCTTTTTACTATTTAGTCTGTTCTGTTTTTTTTAAGTGTTATTTTCTTCAATTTTTTGTGCCATCCTTACCAAACTGTTTTCTCCTTTTTCATGATTTTCATGATTTTCTAATTTTTTTCTCTCAACTTTTTTTCTACCTCTCTTATTTGACTTTTTTTTTTTTTTTTTTTTTTTTTT
>JAJPUD010004175.1:28690-92868 GCA_023553655.1 Myrmecobius fasciatus
GGGTCACACAGCTAGGGAATGTTAAGTGTCTGAGACCAGATTTGAACCCAGGTCCTACTGACTTCAGGGCTGGTGCTCTACCACTGCGCCACCTAGCTGCCCCTCTTATTTGACTTTTAAACCTTTCTTGAGCTTTTCTATAACCTGATGCCAATTCATATTTTTCTTTGAGCTTTTGGATGTAGCAGTTTTGACTTTGTTGTCTTCTTTTGTATTTGTGTTTCAATCTTCCCTGTAACAAGAGTAACTTTCTTTGGTCAGGATCTTTTTGTTGTTGTTGATTTTTCTTGATTATTACCTTTATATATTAATGTTGGACTTTATTCCCAGGATGGAGAGGACACTGTTCAAGTTTCAGATTTGTGTGCACCTATTTTCAGAGCTAATTGTGGAGATTTGCATGTTTTTACTTATTTTCAGGTGATATAAGGAAAGGTGTGTTTCGTTCTCTCCTAGTCTGTCCTCTGCTTTGTGGGTAACCACAAGCATTCTTTCCTGCTCTAGAATTGTAAGCTGCTTCCCTGTGGCTCTAGTGTGAATTAATGCTCTTCCTTGCCCTAAGACTACAATCCTGGACTACAGTCTAGATTCACATAGATGCAGTATGACAAAGGTCCTGCTCCTCATTACATCAGAGGGACCCCATGTATTATTCTCCTTCTGACCAATTGTCTGATCCCCTTTTACCATCTGTGGGTTGAGAGGTCCAGAAGCCATTATTGCAGGTGTTGATTCAGCTTCCCCAAAAATCTGCTGCTGATTTGCTGAGGCACAATCTGCACTCTACTCTCACTCTATTGTGACAGACTTTTCCTTTCATCCTTCTAAATTGTCTTGAGCTTGAAAATATTTTCACCCCATCTTTTGGTGCATTCTGTAGTTCCAGAATTGTGAGGCATTATTTAAAGTTGTTTAGAGGAGAGTTTGGGAGGGTTCAGGCAAGTCCCTGTCTTTTCTCCATCATTTGGCTCTGTCCTGCCCCCAAGGGGACTATTTTGAAGAGAGATCTTAGTATTATATATGATTTGCTACTCATCATTCTCCTCAGTATGTATTTACTAAATAGTTAAAAAATAATTCAGTGGCCTCTATTAGTAGCAGAGGAGAGTATTAATAAAACCATTTAAATATAAAATGGAATGAGAAATCCTGAAGTTCTTAATCCCACCTGTCACCAGAGCCCTGTGTAAATCACTTACTTATTCCTTCCCTGTGAAATTACTATTATGCTATTCTGAGATAAATGTAATAATTATTTTTGTAAAGAATTTTATAGATGAAAAGTAATGCATGAAAGTTGTGCAGTTGTTTTTCAGTTGTGTCTGACTGTGATCCCATTTGGGGTTTTCTCAGCAAAGATACTAGAGATGAGGAATACTGGAAATGAGATACAGATGAGGAAACTAAAGCAAACAAGGTTAAGTGACTTGCCCATGGTCACACATCTAGTGAGTGTCTGAAACCAAATCTGACCTCAGGAAGATAAGTCTTGCTGACTCCATGCCCATCACTCTATGCACTGTGCCACTTAGCTGCCTATGAAGGTTGGAAATTATTATTATATCAAAGAAAAATAAAGTTACATCATAGGTTTTCTGTGACCTCACAAGCACCTCTGGATTTGCTGTCATAGTTACCATGTGGCTATTGGAACTCAAGTGCTTTGTAATGTTACTGTATTGGGAAAATCCCTTCACTGCCTTAGCTGTATCCAGGAGAACTCAAAGACAGATGATCTCAAGTGGGTTCCTTCTTAGAATAACAGTTACAAGAATTGGTGCTTCATTTTCATTTTTTGGACCTGGTAAAACTTTATCCTTGATGAAGGAGCCATAAGTGGTTTTATTTATCCTGCTAATTGATTGATTTCTTTACCAGTAAATGTGAAACTAGAATTGATTGATTTCTGTGTTTTATTTAAAAGTTTATATTTTAAGTAAAAAACACTCTAAATTCTAAATTTGAAAATGAAAGAAACAGAATTTTCTGAAAATTATTATTTTAAGGCAACTGAATATGGAAAGCATTACTAAATTGCAGTCCTTTTCTTATAGGCAATCACAACTATAGCAACAGCAGTAGTAGTTAGGAGTCAGTAGATCTGGTTGAAATTCTGACTTTGCTACTAATTATTTGTATGATTTTGAACAAGTTAAGTCATCTCTTTGGGCTTTTGTTTCATTATTTGTAAAATGAAGGGATTAGATTAAGTGTGCTAAGGTCCTTTTCATCTCTAACATTCTATGATTCTAGATTTTTTGCTCAGTTCCCTTTGTAATATTTTTTTTCTCATATGTATGACTTGCCCTATAAAATAATACATTGAGAGTACCTGAAATGTTTTCATCAAATTAATGTGCAAGGTTAAGAAAAGTCTAGTGGCTACAGAATATTATCTGTCATTCATTATTTTAAGTTAATGAAAAGCCTTTATTTAAAACTTTAAAATAGGAACCCCCTGGTTAAAATTCCTTTGTCATCCACTAATCAAAAACAACAACAACAACAACAAAAAAAAAAAAAAACACCAGCTTGTTCTAATGTAATTTATCTGCAAAGAAGTTTAAGGATTAAAGGAACCCTTGCTTAAAATGGTATGTGTTTTATTAATAATAATAATCCTGCTGGGGCAGCTAGTTGGTGTGGTAAATAGAGCACTAGTCCTGAAGTCAGGAGTACCTGAGTTAAAATCTGGCTTCAGACATTTAACATTTCCTAGCTGTGTGACCCTGGGTAAGTCACTTAATCCCAATTGCCTCAGCAAAATAATAATAATAATCCTGCCTTTTAAAATTAAGATAATGCTGACCTCAGCTGTGTCTACTATTTCTCCAAGAGTGGTGTTGAATAAATCTTTCTCTTTTGTTTATGAACATACATTTGCAAACTGGCTAAATCAGTTAAGGGTGTAAATCAGGAGTCAGAGAGTAGAGCAAAACTAGTTCACAGAAGAATAAAATCCGTAGCTTTGGGCATTAGCACTGTGCTCTACTCTAGTCAGCCAGCTATATTGCTAAATGTCAAGTGTGATAAGAATTTAGTATTGAAAGTTTTATTTATAAAAAGGTCTGCTAAGAATAACAGTATGGCAAATCTAGACTAAACATGTTCATTAATAAAACAGAAGTAGACAAGTATGAATTTTTAGATTAAAATAATTGAGCTTCTGATTTTTATTAAATTTGTGCTAAGGATTTCCCTATTGTGATATACACAGGGTAGTAGTGTTAGTTATGGGAAAGATCCATTATATAATCACAAGCACAAGCATATAATCACAAGAAAAGTTTTCTTTAAACATTTTTAAGAAAAAAAGTTGAAGAATTCAGATAAATGAGAATTAATATTTTGAATGACTAGTCTTGGTAAAAAGACTTAAAAGGTGGAAGAGAATCACAGCTTAAAACAGTTCTAGAATTAATCTCAACTGTTTCTTAGTCCTAAACAGCTCTAGCACACAAGCAAAACCTACACTTTCGCTAACTGCCATTTTTTGACCCATTGAACTTCCTTGACCATTATAGGCCTGTAATCTATTGTCAAATTCATAGATTGACTATAAGTTTTCCTTCTTCCTATGGTTCTTTAACTTTTGAGTCTTTTCATTGATCATGAGCATCTTAAGCAAAGAATCTTCTTGTAAGAGAAAGAAATGTGGAAATTCCAATTAAATGACTTTCTGCCTTTTGTTTCACAGAATCTGTGGGATCTCTGAAACTTGACTAGGAATTTATTGAAAGAAGGTGTAGTCATATACAGACTCAGTTTCTACTCCTTCATTTTAAGGTTCAGTTTATCATTACCTCAAAACTTGGAGTTTAAGATACAGAAAATTCCCCCAAAAAAGAACTCCCAGAAAAATATTGTGTCAATATAGACCACTTTCTAAACAATTGATTTTTGCTATTTGTGCTGAGCTGTAACAAAAATTTAGGTTGAAAAAGATGTTTGAACTCATGGATAAAAAGTTTTGAAGTTTTAGATTGTAATTATCCAAATATTACCTAGCCCTTATTATAGATAAAACAAGGGTTTTCTGGTTTCAATTATGCATTCTAGCATCTGCTTACATTTTAATTCCATAATATTACTTTTTATTGTTGTTTAACTTTTTATCTAGCATAGCTACTCTTTGGTTCCTTTAATACCTAATTAATTTTTCTAGCTTTTTTTTCTCAATAGCTCTTATAAAAATAAGGCAGGAGAGAAAATTGAAATTATTTGGCCAAAATGACCACTTTGTTTCTGAGTGATTTTCCTCCATGAAACTTGATACTATGTTTTAGTAATAGAATTTATTCTGTTTTACATAGGGCTGAATCATAACTATAAGGTGCTGCGACAAAGAACACTTTAAAGATGCATAAAAATCTGTTTAAAGTGAAGAGGAAGAACTGGATAAAATAATGAGGTAAGGAAAACTTATATTTCCTACCTAATAGAATGCATCTGAATCTTAAATTTTGTTGCAACTTCAGCTTTTATGATTTTGCATTCATTAATGTAATGTGAGTATTATTAATAAGAAAAACCAGGTGAGTGTATAGCCTGTTGTACTTCTGTATGTGGTATGCTTTTTGGTTGCTTGTAAAGATCCTTTTTCTTTGAGAAAATTTTCTAAGTTTGTTGAACTAAAAGCTTTTCTGTTTGCTAAAAACATCAAGAAGATAAATTAGGATAAATAGACAGATTGCCTATGAGAAGGCAAGCTTGGTAAGAACATATTAGATATTAATTAGTTTGATTAATGTCTGCACAAAAGAAAGAGATCTGTTCATATAAGTTTTTGAGACTCTGGACTTACTTGTTGAATATGTTTTGTATCTGTTACTGCAATTGATAAGCCCATCCTTGTAATCTCTTTTTTAACTTTAATGGATGACCTATCTGTGTATCATTATTTCACTTTTCATTTAATTCAGTTAATCACATATTTGTCAAGCTCTTTTAGACTTCTAGACAGAATTCTGGATTACAAACTCTAAGATAACCTGAAAATCTAAATTTAAAACATATCAGTCAAGTTGCAGGCATATGAATGCTTGTTAAGCATTTTAATTCCTTTGTGCCCTAATTGATTCTAAGGAGGAAGAAAAAAAGGTAATTTGACTACAAGATTGATAAAACCTGTGCTACAGCTCTGAAGTATATATTAGGAATCATAGCACTTATTCTGAAGGAGCATAGACTATAATAAAGAAAGCAATATAGATTAAAAAGGTAATGAACATGAATATGGATATTTTCCCTTTTGTGAAATAAATGTGTTCAAATGCAATTGATCTCTTTTTTTAAAATTCATATTTTTATTTCTTACTTTTGTGTCACATTCATTTATAACTTTATCCCTCCTTTTCTCTACTCAGTGGGCTAGCCCTCATAACAGAGTTTTCAAAAGAAAGAGGGAAACAATAGTTCAATAAAATTAACCAGTTGGCAACTTATAAAAACTCCCACACCCCATAGTCTTCCATTTCTACAATGGTGAAGAGGTGCATTTTTTTTTTATAATCTCTCTTCTTTGGGTCTGTACTTGGTCATTGGAATTACACAGTGTTTAATCTATGTTTTTGGCTCTTTGCATTTATGTTGTTTTAGTCAGCCATTGCATATATTTTTTGTGCGATAACATTATTGTCAGTGGCTTGCAGACTATTGTGTTTCTTGTCTCAATTACATAACAACACCAGTAGAATATTGATATTAAAAATAGGAACTTTTATTTTTAGAAGAAATTTGGGATCATAAATGGATCTTTGTAATTTCCTGAAGGGAATCTAGCCACTCTTCTCCTCTTATTTAATTCTTGACCCAGTCTATTTTCTATATGTACTGTGTGTACTGATGTATTTGCTGATGGAGAGGTTTCAAGGAATGTCCAGATAGACTGCATGTCATCACCTGAGCAATAGACATTTTCTGTTCACTTGATGTTTCCTTTGTGGATGGCCAGACCAAACTCTTTTTATGGGTTACAGAAGTCTTACGGGAGTTTTTGCAATACTGTGTATGCTTCATATAACAGTTGGAAGACACCACCATTCCTCTTCAACATAGTCTGCACTGGATCTCCTTCATCACAGTGGCAGGCACTGTTGGCAAGCTTACATCTCCTTATTTTATACTTTGCCTGATGTTTATGATCAAAAAGTCACTGAGCAATGTTATATCTCATTGGTTACTTATTTATCTCTTTTAAGGATTATTCAGCATATACGTTTGGAAGACGTTTTGTTGGAAGAGACTTTAAGGTGCTATTCTGTTATACCAAATCAAATGGTTTTCAAAAAGTTCAGCCATATAAAATGACAGGAAAAGATAATGATGAATGTTGGAGGGGATGTGGGAAAACTGGGACACTAATACATTGTTGGTGGAACTGTGAATGGATCCAACCATTCTGGAGAGCAATTTGGAGCTATGCTCAAAAAGTTGTCAAACTGTGCATAGCCTTTGACCCAGCAGTGTTTCTACTGGGCCTATATCCCAAAGAGATCTTAGAGGAGGGAAAGGGACCCACCTGTGCAAGAATGTTTGTGGCAGCCCTTTTTGTAGTGGCTAGAAACTGGAAACTGAAGGTATGCCCATCAATTGGAGAGTGGCTGAATAAATTATGGTATATGAATGTTATGGAATATTATTGCTCTGTAAGAAACGACCAGCAGGAAGATTTCAGAGAGGCCTGGAGGGACTTGCATGAACTGATGCTGAGTGAAACGAGCAGAACCAGGAGATCATTATACACAGCAACAACAGTATTACATGATGATCAATTCTGATGGACATGACTCTCTGCAACAAAGAATTGTCTCAAACCAGTTCCAATTGTTCACTGAAGAGAGCCATATACACCCAGAGAGAGGGATATGAAATATGGACCACAATGTAACATTTTCATGATCTCTATTGATATTTGCTTTCATTGTGTTGCCTTTTTATGATTTTCTTTTTTTCTTGTAGATAGGATTTTTCTTGCATAACTTCTCAAGCATTTCAACATTATTAACATGTAGTGGACTTCCTGCCATCTAGGGGAGGGGAGGGGACTGGGGGTAAAATTTGTAATGGAAAGCTTTGTAAAGATCAATGTTGGGGAACTACCCATATATATGTTATACAAATAAAAAGCTTTAATAAAAAAAAAAGTTCAGCCATAATTATGGTAGAATCTTGCAGTCTCTCAATCCTTCAATCAATTGTGTGGTAGAATGGAGAAACATTTATTAAGCACTTACTATGTATTATGTATCAAATACTATGCTTGTCACTGAGGGCATGGGGATACAAATAGAAAACAAAGCAATTCCTGCTCTCAAGGAGCACATATTCCAATTAAAGCAGACATCCTACAGAAGGTTCAGATTCAGGACAGATGAAAAGGTCAGGTGTACTTTAGAAAGTAATGGTAGGGGAGATGATCTCTAAGGTTAGTAAGAAAGTAATGAGCCTAAGAATTTTAATGGAGTATTTCAGACAGAGGTAGGGATTGGAAGTTTGGTGGTCAGCGTTTAATTGAAAGTGCCTAGAGGGAACTAAGCAGTGGGAGTTGGAAGATGGATTAGGAAATGAGAAGCAGTCTGTGAGGACTGTTCTTGGGCTGCTCATAAAGATGTGGTTCACTATAGAATATCATTTGCAAAAAGCCTAGGATGTCTTCATCTAATTCTTTTGCAAGAGTACTTCAACTGCCTTTTTTATTTCACATAAATCTTAGCCTCAGGTTTTCAGGTAATGCCATTTTGAGACATAGCTTTTGGTGATTTGTTATTTTTCTCCTTCGATGATTTCTTGGACATCTGGAATAATATAATGCTATTTGAACTATTTTTCCTTTATATCTGAAAGTCTTTTTTCTTTTTACTTGTGAACTTGGTTGTTGATCATTGAAACTTTTAAATTTAACTATCATGTTTCTTAATGCACAGGTTTTTCCATTGTTTTTGGCAGGGATCTGTGAATTTTCTTAGTAGAGATTGTGTTGCCTGGATTCTAATATTCTACACAATTTTTTTGTAATATTCCTTGCATTAAGAGAGTCAGGGTTTTTTTTTGGTTTGTTTTTAATTTGGAATGTTCTTTTGCGAGATGGATGACCTATGCTATTGCTATGTATCATTTCTTCAAGATTGATCACTTTGGCTTGCATAGAATTAATATTTTCTTTTAATGTTGCTGCCTTTTGCATTTCTTGTCAAATTTTCTTCTACTTTATTTTTGTGTTCTTAATCTTATATTCTCTCTCATACTATCTCTACTTTTTGGGAAAGATTTTCCACAGCTTTTAAAAAAAATTCCTACTTTGTTTTGTGTTCTTAAATTTTGCATTGAGAGCTACAATATATAACCTAAAGTTATTTCTAATTTTTCTTTTCTGAATACTAATTTTCTTTTGAACGATTCCAGAATTTCTTTCCTCTATTTTATGATCTCTGGGGAGGCCACAGTATTCTTGGTTTTTTTTTTTTTTTGTCAATCACTATCATTTAATTTTCATTCATATTACAGTGTTGATTAAGAAGATTTAGTTTCCTCTTCAAGATTTTACCCATTCTTTTTATAGACGCTTATGTATTGGTTCATTATTTTGTGGGCTGGACTTTTAGTGATGTTTTTTCACTTGATATATTTGATGGTTTTGTCTTTCGAGTTTCCCCTCTTTGTTTTCTCCTCTTTTCTCCTGGTGCACAGACCCTAAAACCTGGGTTGTAGAACTGGCCCAGCCTTAATACATAGGAGAATTTGGGAATTGGACATTCTTTTGCCCTGAATTTTCCAGTTCCCTCTTTGCTCCTTTGCTTTCTTTTATCCAGTGACTCAAAACTGCCAAATGTATCTAGTATATTTCCAGCCTATTTCCATCTTTCCTTCACAGATTTGGGATGAATCATCATCTTCTCCTCCTAAATTTCAGGGTGGAGATAGTCTTGGGGCAGAGTAGCTAATGTCTACCCTAAAGACAAGACCCCCCCCAGTTATAAAACCTGAGAATGTGCTTGTGATTATTACAGTAAGTTTAATATGAAGAAATACAATAAGTTTAATATGAAGAAAGGAGTATGTTTTAAAAGTTTAAAAGCTGCCCTCTGGGGGCAGCTAAATGGTGCAGTAGATAGAATACTGGTCCTGAAGTCATAAGGACCTGACTTCAAATCCAGCCTCAGACACTTAATGCTTTCTAGCTGTGTTGACCCATCCTGGGCAAGTCACTTAACCAAATTGCCTCAGCAAAAATAAATAAATAAAGGTTCTCTGGTGTGGATTCATGGGATTTTTGCTTTGATTATAAATTGTCTCATCATGTGAAATCAGCTCTAATTTATATCTGATGCATATTTCATTTATTTGGAATATACGATATACAAAGAATATACAGAAGTAACTATTCTGCCACATGAATTCTGTAGAGATGATTCTTATCAACATATAGCTAGAAAAGTTGACATGGATCACTAGTCATTGATGTTGCTTTGTTCAGCTTTTTGGGGCATTCCTAGGGCCAAAGATGTTTTTCGTTACCTCTGATATTATTACATTTAAATACCATCTGAATCATTTCTTTGATGTCCTCATATTTTTGTCACTTCTAGTGCTAATCTCCTCTATGTACACTTGATCTCATCTGCCTGCTTTTCCTGTCTTTGTTTTTTTCACTGTCATTACTTCTACAAGTATACCAAGAACTATAATTCAGAAGAGCACTATGGCTCTTCTGTCCCTTGATAGTGAAAATTTTATCGCACAAATTTTGTGGATCTTTTCCCTTTTTGGGGTGACAGTGGTGGTGTCGGTGCTTTGTGGCCTGCTATTTTGTATATTTAAATGCCTTTAAAATGATTTTACTTAGCTAGGTTTTTCACCAAGCTTACTTTAAACTAGCGTTACCTTTAATTCCTCTTCTTTTTTTATGAGGTAACACTGTTCATAATCTTTTATCAGCTTTCATAGTAAGATTCTTGAAATGAATTTACATTTATAAATGTTGCCTTCACCATTTCTCTTTCTACCTTGCAAGACAATTGTTTTTTGATTAAAGCATTTTAGGTTCTTTGGGCCTCTTTATTAGGGCAGTTAATTTATAGTCATTAATCTTTTATGTAAAATTATTTTAATTGGCATTTTCACCATACAGTATTTATCTCTCATATTAATACTTTATGTAAACAAATCAAGATTGAGTTATTTCAGTTGTATGCAGTATCCTTTTTTCATTTCTTCTTCTAGCTTTATGCTTATTTTTATCTTTGTTCTATCAAGTCATTGCTACATCTCTACACAGAAAACTGATTTAGGAATAACTCCCATTTTAGTAATGAATGTTTTCCTGTATGTTACAGTAAAATCAAGTTCAGTTTTTGTGGTGGTGTTTGGTACTTGCAATGTCTACAACTTATGGCTTCTTTCCTTGAAAGAAGAATAATGTGAAGATATTAGAGATTTTTGTTTCTCATTCATTGTTCTTGACTCTTGTTTTCAGTCAGTTAATTAACAAGCATTTATTTTTCTAAGCTTTTTAATTTCAAAACATATGCACAGATAATTTTTCAACAATGACCCTTGCATAGCCTTGTTTTTCAGATTTTCCCTTCCTTTCCCTCACACCCCCCCCAGATGGCAAGGAATATAACAATCCAAAATATGTTCTACTTATTAAAATATATATTAAATCCAATATATATAAACATATTTATACAATTCTCTTGTTGCACAAAAAAATCAGATCAAAAAGGAAAGTAAATGAGTAAGAAAACAAAGTGCAAGCGAACAACAACAAAAAGAGTGAGAATGTTATGTTGTGATCCACATTCAGTTCCCACAGTCCCCTCTCTGGGTATAAATGGCTCTCTACATCACAAGATCATTGGAACTGGCATCAGTTATCTCATTGTTGGAAAGAATCACTTAACAAGCATTGATGAAATACCTTGTATGTGCCACTCACTTTTCTAAGTGCAAAGTGAAAGTGAAGACAAAGTGAAAAAATTCTTACCATCAAGGATCTTACATTTTAATGGGAATTTTGCAAAATGTTTATATAAAGTATATATGTAGTACATACAAATTTAATACAAGGTCATTTTGGAAGGGAGGCAGTAGTAGCTTATGGGATCAGAAAATACTTCATGTAGAAAGTGGCACCTGAGTTGAATCTTAAAGAAAGTCAGGAATTGGGGAGAGGAGACACACACACACACACACACACACACACACACACACACATACACAGGCGGGCGAACATTTTAGACATGGTGGGCATCTAGTACAAAGAAATGGAGAAATAAAGAGCATTATTTGTTTAGGAAAGAGCCAGATTCAAAAGAGATTTAAACACTAAACAGAAAAATTTATATTTGAATCTAGATGTAATGGGGAGACACTGGAGCTTACTGAATTAGGGGAGATGATATGGCTAAAATGAAATTTAAATATGTATTTTAGCCATGCATTAAAGTCTCTGTGTAAAATTAATTTAGAGGATTTCATCAAGTTCTTTATATAACTTTTCTACTTTTTCGTGTAACTAACATTGGTATATAAGACACAATTTTCTTTCTTGAGAAAATGCTTGTTAAACAAAAGTTTAAAAAGGATACTAACACTAATCTGAGAACTGCAGATGATAAGATGTCACATGCAATGTTACTTGTTGCCTGTGCCCAGAGGATGAAAACCAATATCCCCAATTCCTATTTTCATCTCCAAGTAGTATCCTTTCACTTAGCTATACACTTAGCTACAACTTTCTTTCTTTAGGTTTCATTTAAAGCAAAAATGTCCAGACATGATTTAATTCATCTAGTAGAATGTTCGATTGTTGAGGAATGGAGGAGGGTCTCCCATTTAGTATGTCAACAATCAAGTTAAAGTTTAAAGACCGTCTAAAAATTGTAATTCCTAGGCTTTTTTAAAATCATTACCACTATCATTGCATAAGTGAAAGGGAGCCACATAGAATAAAGACCATTTTTCCCTTTCTTTGTTTTATAGTCAAAGAAGTTACCCACCTTAAGAAAGTCAATGAAGCCAGAAGTGAGAGATAAGGAAGGAGAATACTAAAATAGAAGATTGTGAAATACAGTTAGTGAGGAAAATGGAGTAAGAAACAGCTAACACAACCTTTAAAATCCCAGGGTCACCTCCATGCCAAGATGAAGTATTAGAATAGAATTTATGGCCCTATATTATGATAATTATGATTCTATGAATACATTATAAATATTGAAGGGACTGTGGGTGCCCTATTGATGGAACAGTGAATTAGTCTGGCTATTTTGGAAAGGTATTTTGAACTATACGAGTCACTAAACTGCATAATCTTTGACCCAGATCTTTGACCTTGATACTAGTAGAATTTATCATTTTGGGGTATACTCCAAAGAAAGCAAAGTAAAAAGTACTCATATACAAACGTATTTATAAAAACCTCTTAGGCTATAAGAAATGGCAAAAGTGATGGTTTCACAGAAATCTAGGAGGACTTATATGAAATAATATAGAATAAAGTCGTAGAACCAGTATAATGATTTATGTGATAACATTATAAAAACAAATTTGACTTTGTTGTTGTACAGTTTCAATTACATCTGATTCTGTGACCTTATTTAGGATGTTCTTTGCAAGGATACTGGATTGCTTTGTCATTTTTTTTCTCCAGCTCATTTTACAGATGAGGAAACTGAGATAAACAGTATTAAGTGTCTTCCCTAGGGTCATATGGCTAAGTGTAAGGGTCTGAGGTCAGATTTGAACTCAGGTCTTCCTGACTTCAGGCTCAGAAGTCTATCCACTGTACCATCCAGCAATCCTTTGAAAAGACTTACCTCTGATCAATACAATTGATTCCATGAGTCCATGAGTCCAATCATGATTCCAAAAGTCCAGTGATGAAGCATGCTACCACCAGCTGAAAGAAAGATGAATGAACTCAAGATGAAAAATAAGCCATGAGATTTTTTTAATATGACTAATGTGAGAATTTGTTTTGGTTTTCTACACATAATTGTTATATTAGGGTTTTGTTTTACTTTTTAACTGATAGAAAGGAGAGGGGAAAAATGCTTGTTAAATGTTTTTTTTTTTTAAAAAGGTGAAAGGAGCCAGAACCCTGTAAATTACTGAGAAGTCTTATGAAAGCTTTCTTTTTGTTGTTGTTGATCTTGTCTTCATTTAAAAAAAAAAATAGCTTTTTATTTTCAAAATAGATGCAAAGATAGTTTTCAACACACTTGCAAAATCTTGTATTCCAAAATTTTTCCCCTCCTTCTCCCCTCCCTCTTCCCCCAGACAGCAAATAATCTAACATAGGTTAAACATGTGCAATTCTTCTAAACATATTTCCACATTTATCATTCTACATAAGAAGAATCAGATCAAAGGGGGAAATATGAGAAAAAAAAGCAAGCAAACAACAAAAAATGTGAAAATATTATGTTGTGACCCACATTCAGCCCCAATGGAATGTAACATTAGCTAAACTTTAATTTTTTTTCCCTTTTTTTAATAATAGCCCCCTTATCCTAGAGAATCAACTAAAAAACTATTAGAATTAATCCACAATTTTAGCAAAGTTGCAGGATACAAAATAAATCCATATAAATCATCAGCATTTTTAGTAACTAACAAAATCCAACTTCAAGAGATACAAAGAGAAATTCCATTTAAAATAACTGTCGATAGTATAAAATATTTGGGAATATATCTGCCAAGGGAAAGTCACAATCTATGTGAGCAAAACTACAAAACACTCTCCACACAAATAAGGTCAGATCTAAACAATTGGAAAAATATCAAGTGCTCTTGGATAGGTCGAGCAAATATAATAAAGATGATAATACTACCTAAACTAATCTATTTATTTAGTGCTATACTAATCAAACTCCCAAGAAATTATTTTACTGACCTAGAAAAAATAACAACAAAATTCATCTGGAAAAACAAAAGGTCAAGAATTTCAAGGAAATTAATGAAAAAAAAAAGCAAATGAGGGTGACCTAGCTGTACCAGATCTAAAACTATATTATAAAGTAGTGATCATTAAAACCATTTGGTACTGGCTAAGAAACAGAGTAGCTGATCAGTGGAATAGGTTGGGTTCACAGGACAAAATAGTCAATGACTGTAGTAATCTAGTGTTTGATAAACCCAAAGACCCTAGCTTTTGAGCTAAAAACTCAGTATTTGACAAAAACTGCTGGGAAAATTAGAAACTAGTATGGAAGAAACTAGGCAATGACCCACACCTAACACCGTATACCAAGATAAGGTCAAAATGGATTCATGATCTAGACATAAAGAATGATATTATAAACAAATTAGAAGAACGCTGAATGGTTTACCTCTCATATCTGTGGAGAAAGGAATTTGTGACCAAAGAAGAACTAGAGATTATCATTAATCACAAAATAGATAATTTTGACTATATCAAGTTAAAAAGTTTTTGTACAAACAAAACGAATGCAGACAAGATTAGAAGGGAAGCAATAAATTGGGAAAACATTTTTACATTCAAAGGTTCTGATAAAGGCCTCATTTCTAAAATATATAGAGAATTGACTCAAATGTATAAGAATTCAAGCCATTCTCCAATTGATAAATGGTCAAAAGATATGAGCAGACAATTTTCAGATGAAGAAATTGAAACTATTTCTAGTCATATGAAAAAGTGCTCCAAATCACTATTGAGCAGAGAAATGCAAATTAAGATAACTCTGAGATACCACTACACACCTGTCAGATTGACTAATATGATAGGAAAAGACAATGGCGAATGTTGGAGGGGATGTGGAAAAACTGGGACACTGATACATTGTTTGTGGAACTGTGAACAGATCCAACCATTCTGGAGAGCAACTTGGAACTATGCTTAAAAAGTTATCAAACTGTGCATACCCTTTAACTCAACAATATTTCTACTGGGCCTATATCCCAAAGAGTTCTTAAAGGAGGGAAAGGGACCCACATTTGCAAAAATGTTTGTGACAGCCCTTTTTGTAGTGGCAAGAAACTGGAAACTTTTAATGGATGCCCATCAATTGGAGAATGGCTGAATAAATTATGGTATATGAATGTTATGGAATATTATTGTTCTGTAAGAAACTATCAACAAGATGATTTCAGAGAGGCCTGGAGAAACTTGCATGAACTGATGCTGAGTGAAATGAACAGAACCAGGAGATCATTTTACACAGCAACAAGATTATACGATGATCAATTCTGATGGACATGGTTCTCTTCAACAATGTGGTAATTCAAACCAGTTCCTATTGTTCAGAAATGAAAAAAGCCATATACATCAGAGATAGGCCTATGGGAATTGAGTGTGGACCACAAACATAGCATTTTAACACTTTCTGTGAATGCTTGCTTGCATTTTGTTTTCCTTCTTAGGTTGTTTTTTTTTTTTCTCTTTCTAGATCTGATTTTTCTTGTGCATTAAGATAACTGTATAGATATGTATACATATAATTTATTGGATTTGTCATATAATTTAACATGTATTAGACTACCTGTCATCTAGGGGTAGGGATAGGGGGAAAGAGGGGAAAAATTTGGAATAAAAAAAATTTTTTTTGCAAAGGTCAATATAAAAAAATCACTCATATATTCTGTAAATAAAAAGCTTTAATTTAAAAAATAATAATAGCCCCCCCATTTTTAAAATACATGCAAAGATATCTCCCAACGCTCACTCCTGCAAAACTATTTGCTCCAAACCCTTTCTCTCCCTTCTTCCTATCCCCCTCCCATAGTCAGCAAGCAATCCAATATATCTCAGTAAACTTATCTAATGTATTCTAATGGGTAAGCCAACAAACTTATGTAAAAATAAAGTTAGGTCTCAATTAGTACGAATTCAGAAATCCTGTGAAGAGGTTGCATTACTTAAATTCAAACTATTTGAAGTTATAATTATGCATAAAGTAATCATTTCCAACCCAATTGAGATATGCAATGAAAATGTTTTAAAATAAGTTTTTAATATCTTAACGTAACATAACAGCAAAAGATGAGAATAATTTATTTCTATTAAAGTTTATTATAAAATAATACATTATGGAAGTCAAAATTTTTAAAAAATTTTAAATTGCTGAATATCTTAGTTAAAAGATAATCTTTCACTGATATGACAAAAAATTACTATTGTTATTTAAGATAGTTTAGAAGTATAGAATGAACTGTTTCTTTAAATCTTTATATATATGCTGTTAGGTACAGAAAACTTTTTTCATATCACAGCAGATTTGTATGTTCTCATTCTCATAAGTTGAACCAAATATAATTGGAGGACCTAGGACATTATCCAAAAGCAATAATGCTTTGTAAAGAATGCTGTTTTTTTTGTAATATTTTTCAACAGCTGGGCTTAAGTAACTTGAAACCAGTCTTCAGAAACAGTTTTAATTACACATGGTTTTTTATTTGATCTCCAAAGAACTGAAAGTAATCGATGGTTGTAGCCACTCAAAGGATGAGGATTTCAAGACCAATAAATAAGCACTGATTTTAGCTTGAAATACCTTTCTTCATTACCCCCTCCCAGTAAAAGTATGAGGCCCATTCTTAGACATTTGAATCCAAATTGAATTTTTTTCTTTCTCAGAAATATAAGTTCTAGAAGGCATTTGTTTCCATGTTAAGAATCTGTTGATCAGTGTATGCTCCTTCGGTTATTTTCTTCAAAACATCAGGATAATTACCTGCTAAATCTTCATCTATACTGGCCTCACCTCTGGTAAGTTTAACATAATGCAGTTGAACTCAGTTTTTAAAGCATTGGAACCAAATGACATTTGTGGTAGAAGTTGACACTTTCTCTTTTCTTTTACTGTCATAAACTTCAAATAAACTCTTGTCTCAATAGCTGTTCTACTCAAAAGGAATGCACTTTTGATTGCTGTCTTCAACCAGTGCAACTAAATAAATGCTCTGTTCTGATCACTAATACCTTGCAGTTGTTTATAAACCACAAAAAAGCTGATGCTACTTTTTTATTTTATTTCACTTTCATATTTTATAATATTCTGTATCTTGGATTCAGACATTTCAGCATCTTGTCCTATTTTACTGTGACCATGATCATGCTTCAGTTATATAAAAATTTTTTTTTGTTCTAATAGAATAACAAACCTCTGATTTTCTGTGCTGACATTGTTCCCATTTGAAGTACTCTTCCTTTTGTCCATTAGGGGCTTTAAAAAAAAAAAGCAGCTGTTGATAATATGGTTTGCAGCAGCACAGCATATTCACCCATGATAATAGGCAAGAGACACAGATGGCAAGCTTGCATGTGTCACATTAATTGAATTTTGGTTCATATTAAATATGATTTGATATTATTTTATAATTTGTACTCAATTGGATTTTGTATTATTCACACTCATTAACTGTGACCTAGCTGAATTGGATAAAAATAAAGTTAATAAATACAGTTATATACAAAATAGTTGCATAGTAGTTTGAAAGGAGATGTATAAGCACCTGGGGGCAATCATGCAGGAGATGGTACCTGAGATGCATCTTAAAGAAAGAGAGGGATTGAGATATGGAGGCAAATAAGGAGTACATCGTGGGCATATGGGACAGCTAGGGCCATCGCACAAAAATAAGAATTGGAGGACCATGTGTGAGAAATTAAGAGATGAACAACAGAGATAATATCTGGATCACAATGTGGAAGTGTTCAGTGAAGCTGGAAAAATAAGAGAATCAGATGATGTAGGATTTTAAAGGCTAAATGAATTGAGTTTATGTTTATCTTAGAATAATGATGAAACCCCTGGAATTATTTTCATTGGGAAGTTACATACATCTGTACTTAGTGAAAATTACCTGGTGATCTCATAAGCTCTCATAGGTTCACTTATCATCTTTATAGTTGATTCTTATATCTATGTATCCAATTCTAATTAGTCTTTCTTCTGAGCTCCAATCCCCTATTTCCAACTACCTAATGAATATTTCAAATTAGATGTCCCAGTGGCATTTCATACTAAACATTTGCAAATCAGAAGTCGTTATCTTTCCCCCCCACCCTCCTCTCTTCTGAAATTTCCTATTATTTTGAGGGTACCACAATTCTCTCAGACAACCTTGGTATCTTCGACTCTTATATACCTAGTTGTTGCCAAATCTTATTGTTTATATATTCACAGCTTCACTTTGGAGACTAGTGTATACTGTACACTGTAGAGAACAAGTGTTCCTTACCAATTCAGAACAACAATTGTAAAATCATTCAGCAAACATTTATCGACTACTGTGTACAAGTACAGTGAAGAAGGAAATGTCAAACAACTTTATTATCTTTGCCAGGAAAACCCATAGACTGTATGGTCATGAAAAGTCAAACACAACTAAACAACTGAACAATAATTATGTACCAGCCACTTTGCAAAACACTGGAGATGCAGTGCAATGCAATGAGTCAAATCTTACGTGAGACAAGTATGTATGTGTACATACTTGTATATTTAACAAATAAATACAAGGCCATTTGAGAGGAAAGGCACTAGAAGTAGAAGGTGATATTTGAGCTACATCTTAAAGAGGAGGCTTCTCTGATGCAAGGGACAAATGTCTCTGAAAGGAAAAATTCCAGCATAATAGAAAAGCACATAGATGGGAGATGGAGTGGGAGGAACAGATCAAAGAGTCTTAAGTGAGAAAGTAATGTAATGCAACTGTTCTACAGTTTGGAGGTGTAGAAAGTTGCCTTGTGTGCTGAGAATTTAAGTTGCTTATTTGAGATTTTGCCATTTTCTTTGTTTTTTTTATTGTTAAAGCTTTTTATTTGTATAACATATGTATGGGTAGTTCCGCAGCATTGATCTTTACAAAGCTTTCTGTTACAAATTTTACCCCCAGTCCCCTCCCCTCCCCTAGATGGCAGGAAGTCCACTACATGTTAATAATGTTAAAATACTTGACAAGTTGTGCAAGAAAAATCCTATCTACAAGAAAAAAAAAAGAAAATCAGAGAAAGGAAACACAATGCAAGCAAACATCAATAGAGAGCATGAAAATGTTATGTTGTGGTCCACATTTCATATACCTCTCTCTGGGTGTATATGGCTTTCTTCACTGAACAATTGGAACTGGTTTGAGACAATTCTTTGTTGCATAGAGCCATGTCCATCAGAATTGAACATCATGTAATATTGTCGTTGCTGTGTATAATGATCTCCTGGTTTTGCTCGTTTCACTCAGCATCAGATCATGCAAGTCTCTCCAGGCCTCTCTGAAATCATCTTGTTGATAGTTTCTTACAGAACAATAATATTCCATAACATTCATATACCATAATTTATTCAGCCACTCTCCAATTGATGGGCATCCATTCAGTTTCCAGTTTCTAGCCATTTACAAAAAGGGCTGCCACAAATATTCTTGCACATGTGGGTCCCTTTCTCTCCTCTAAGATCTCTTTGGGATATAAGCCCAATAGAAACACTGCTGGGTCAAAGGGTATGCACAGTTTGATAACTTTTTGAGCATAGCTCCAAATTGCTCTCCAGAATGGTTGGATCCATTCACAGTTCCACCAACAATATAATAGTGTCCCAGCTTTCCCACATCCCCTCTAGCATTCATCTTATCTTTTCCTGTCATTTTAGCCAATCTGACAGGTCTGTAGTGGTACCTCAGAGTTGTCTTAATTTGCATTTCTCTGATCAATAGTGATTTGGAGCAACTTTTCATATGACTAGAGATGGTTTTAATTTCATCATCTGAAAATTGTCTGTTCATATCCCTTGACCACTTATCTCTTGAAGAGTGGCTTGAATACTTATAAATGTGAGACAATTCTCTATATATTTTAGTAATGAGGCCTTTATCAGAACCATTAAATGTAAAGATGATTTCCCAATTTGATGCTTTCCTCCTAGTCTTGTCTGCATTAGTTTTATTTGTACAGAAACTTTTTAACTTAATATAGTCAAAATTATCTATCTGGTGTTCAGTTAAGAGTTCCAGATCTTCTTTGGACATAAATTTATTCCATCTCCACAGGTCTGAGAGGTAAACCATGCTACGTTCCTCTAACTTGCTTACAACATCACTCTTTATGTCTAGATCATGAACCCATTTAGATCTTATCTTGGTATGTGGTGTTAGGTGTGGGTCAAGCCCTAATTTCTTCCACACTAGTTTCCAATTTTCCCAGCAGTTTTTGCCAAATAGTGAGTAGTTATCCCAGAAGCTGGGGTCTTTGGATTTATCAAACACTAAATTGCTAATGTTATTGCCTAGCTTGTCCTGATATCCTATCCTATGCCACTGATCGACTGCTCTATTTCTCAGCCAGTACCAAATGGTTTTGATGACTGCTGCTTTATAATATAGTTTTTAGATCTGGTACAGCAAGGCCACCTTCATCTGCCTTTTTTCTCATTAATTCCCTTGAAATTCTTGACCTTTCATTCTTCCAAATGAACTTTGCTAGTATTTTTTCTAGATCTGTAAAATAATTTCTTGGGAGTTTGATTGGTATGGCACTAAATAAGTAGATTAATTTGGGTAGTATTGTCATTTTTATTATGTTTGCTCGGCCTACCCATGAGCATGTTTTTCCAGTTGACTAGGTCTGATCTTATTTGTGTGAAAAGTGTTTTGTAGTTTAGTTCGTATAGTTTCTGACTTTTCCTTGGCAGATAGATTCCCAAATATTTTATACTATCATCCGTTATTTTGAATAGAATTTCTTTTTGTATGTCTTGCTGCTGAACTTTGTTGGTAATATATAAAAATGCTGATGATTTATGTGGATTAATTTTGAATCCTGCCACTTTGCTAAAGTTGTGAATTGTTTCTAGTAGTTTTTTAGTTGAGTCTCTAGGGTTCTCTAAGTATACCATCATGTCATCTGCAAAGTGATAATTTGGTTTCTTCATTACCTACTCTAATTCCTTTTATCTCTTTTTCTTCTCTTATTGCCAAAGCTAACATTTCTAATACAATATTAAATAATAATGGTGACAGTGGGCAGATTTTGTCATTTTCAAGATAGCAAAAGACTACCTTTATACCTTTCTTCATTTGTGATTCAGTGATGCATAAACATTTTCACCCTTCACATGGATATTTTCATCCCTACTCTTTTGTTTCGCTTTGTTTTGTCTTATAGTCTTACAGTTATGTATACATTATTTCCTAGTTTAACTTATTTCACAATGAGTCAGCTCATGTAAGTTTTCCCAATTTTCTCTGAAATTATCCTTTTCATCATTTCTTAAGGTATAGTAATATTTTTTTCTTTATTAAAGCTTTTTATTTGCAAAACATATGTATGGGTAATTCTTCAACATTGACCCTTATGAAGCTTTTTGCTCCAAATTTTTCCCACCTAGTCTCCACTCCTCCCCTAGATGGCAGGAAATCCACTACATGTTAATTATGTTAAAATACTTGACAAATTGAATATATGTATACATATTTCCACACTTATTGTTTTGCAAGAAAAATCGTATCTAAACAAAAAAAAGAAAAGAAAAATCGTATCTACAAGAAAGAAAAATCAGAGAAAGGAAACACAATGCAAGCAAACATCAATAGAGAGCATGAAAATGTTATGTTTGTGGTCCACATTTCACATCCCTCTCTCTGGGTATATGGCTTTCTTCACTGAAGAATTGGAACTGGTTTGAAACATTTCATTTTTGAAGAGCCACGTCCCTCAGAATTGATCATCATATAATATTGTTTGCCGTGTATAAAGATCTCCTGATTCTGCTCACTTCGCTCAGCATCAGTTCATGCAAGTCTCTCAGGCCTCTCTGAAATCATCCTGCTGGTTGTTTCTTATAGAGCAATAATATTCCATAACATTCATAGGTATAGTAATATTTCAGTAGGTTCACATAACATGATTTGCTTAGCCATTCCCAAGTTGATATGTACCCACTTTTTTCCCATTTCTTTGCTACAAGCAAAAAAAAAAAAAGCTATTATAAATAATTTTGTGCCCATGGGTCATTTCCTTCTTTCTTTGATCTTTCTGAATATGGCCTTGTAGTATTATCCTAGGTTAAAGTACATGAACAGCTTAGTGACTTTTTGGGTATAATTCTGAATTGCTTTTTAAAATGGAAAATTGTTTATTTCATTGTGCATTAGTTTCAAAGCTCCCACAGCCCCTTGAACAATTGCCATTTGCCTGTTGTTATCTTTGATAATCCGGTACCAGATGAAAAAATCAAAAATAAATTAAAAAAATAAAGATGATGAAACTGTCACAGAGAGATTAGGTGACTGGCTTTGGGTAATACACATTATAAATATCTGAACTGAGTTTCAAATTCTGTGCTTGACACCAAATGCATTTCTCTTTCTACCATTCTCTACTGCCCTTTATAAGGACTTAAAAAACATTTCTTTAAATTGAAATTAATTGAACACAAATTTTCAAATTATATTAACTGATCCATTTTATTCTTCTAGGCCATCTCCTCAAATTTTAAATATTTTAGTTTCTTCAAGAAGCATGTCATGCATACATACCATGTATATAGTATCATTGTGATACCATTGGTAGCTCCTGATTATTTTTTTTTGTTTCCCATCCAACATATTTCACCCTGTCCAGCTCTTTATTTACCCAACTAAGATTTCTTCTTGTCTGTCACATTTGGTTGTATCTTAAACATGCTTTAAGGATACTGTTGAACTTTCTTAGACTTCTTTGAGGGTGTTAACTCCAATTATTCTGCCAACTAAAAGTAATGTTACTTTTATTCTTAGTAAATTGGCAGCTGGCTCTAAGCAGAACTTTTGAAGTAGTTGCTCCCTTCTGTACTATCATACTGTCTGTCTCCAGTGTGCCTTTACTGTGAGCTCCTACACTTAAGTAAATATCATTCTATGACTTGTGCCTCGTCTTTTATCCATGAAAACAAACTTGAAAACAAATTGGGTTACAGCCAACTCATCTGATAAACTAATGTTCATAATTGGGGCTTAGTAAGCTACTCTTCTAGATAACATTTTCACAGTAGTTTGTTTTGTTTTGTTTTGTTTTAAAAAAAACCCAGTTATGGGAATTTTAGGGAATAGAACAAATTGATAGGGAAGAACTATTTTGGAGGGTAAGTAGTCTTTCCTGACATTTAACTCCTGCTCCCTTTGCATAAATACTAGAAATCCGTGTATTAAAAGTAATTATAAATCTGTCTGCTGTTGTTTGACTTACTAAAGTAAGCATTTCACATTCGTTTTAAAGGTAGGCATTTTATATTGTTCTTCTTTTTGCTAAATGATACCTTAGTTCTTCACATGTCTAGCAGTTTAAAAACAGATTGACTTTCACTTTTATAGAACTGTTCTTCCCGGTATATTATTTGGTTAAAATAGCTATTTTTGATGAGAGAGTTAGACTGACAGATTCTAGAATGAAAGTCTTCATTAAGTTCTGGTTTACCTGTAAATTTTAATTTTTATAAAATTATCAAAGACTGCTAAATTTGCATCAGGAAAATTTTAAGCTTCCCTTTAAAAAAATTGGGCTATAAACATATTCCCTCTCTGTGTGAGACTGTGAAATTAGACAAACATTTATTAATACCTATTATGTTCTAGGTAATTGTGTTTGCTGGGGGAACCAAATATTAAAGCAAAAATAATACTGGCCTTTACTCTCATTGAGGAATCTTAGTTTCCAAGGTGACTACTTTTTTGAGGACTACAAGGATCCCTGGAGTTTGGAAGTCATGAGTTGCTTCTTAACTTATTCTACTATAATGTCTTTGCACAAATAATTGCACAAAATTTCATACTGTTTATTCCCACCCATTTCCTTTACTGGCTGTGACACACAGGAATTACACCCATTGCTTGACTAACCTTACTGACCTTTTGTTACTTGGCTATAA
Source organism: Myrmecobius fasciatus (assembly GCA_023553655.1). NCBI lineage: Eukaryota > Metazoa > Chordata > Mammalia > Dasyuromorphia > Myrmecobiidae > Myrmecobius > Myrmecobius fasciatus. The sequence goes on from JAJPUD010004175.1 coordinate 52,552, forward strand.
ATTGACTTGGGTCTCTTGCAAAAAACAAAGTCAGAAGGGAAAAATCTTTATTAAAACACAGCCAATTCCTGCTTAACTGAAGAACAGTTTGTTCCCTTGAAGAAATGAACCAGTTCAGTGAACAGAAAAACATTGCCACAAATTGGCATGTTCAATAGCTCAAAGAGAGATTATCCATAACGGTGCTATGAAAGAAGGCACTTTGTGAAACTGATCCTTTGCCTTATTTTGGACCTGGGTGGGAGTTGCTAGACAGAAAAATAGGGAGATAGAGATAGTATTAAGTTACATATTGCACATATTGCCTGAGTTTTAAGAGTATGTATTTTACTCCTTCTAATTCTATAGTAATTAGAATCTAGACAGTAAGATTTATTCTGAACCCTAATAGTGACAATTTTCTAAGTGGGTAAATTTTATAAAATTATGCATAGAAGAGGTATTGTAATCCAGATGTAATCCAGAAAAATGTAAAAGTCAAAAGCTGAACTTTTATAGACAAAACATTTTTTTTCACAGAAAGGAGATTTTGACAGAAAAATTATTAAGTTGTGGGGAGCAGGCTAGTGAAATGGAATTATGATAAAATATATATTATGTGTATACAAATGTAGTATACATATATACACACATATATAATGTATACTTATGTAATATATACATATTGCTCGGTTTGCATGAAATAATTTGCAAAGAGTCTTTTTCTAATATGGATATTCTGTCCTATCAAAAAGTTGTTGTGTTTTTGATAACAATGCCTTAAATAGGATTTCTCAATCTTGAACATTGTGATATAGCAGAGAGCAAAGGATTTCAAGTCAGTGATGTGGGTTTACTGCCCCAGCTCTGCTAGTTGCTAACTTACGTTTGCAAATCACACATTCTCTGGGTTTCACTTTCCTTACATATAAAATAAGGAGCTTGGACTAAATAATTTCTTAATTCTCATCTTGTAATGTTCTGAGAGAAATTGAGGCAATACTACAGATTGGAGATTATTACTACTTTATTGATATTAATGTAGAGGTAAGACTAGTCAACTGAATAGGACTATTGTCTCAACGTATTCAATGATCTATTGAGGGGTACCAAGGATTTTATAAGACTCTGGCGCTCAAGGAAATGAAGGCAGCTCAAGGGACAGAAGGAGAGGTTGGGCACTGGAGGGATTGGAGTTCAAGGAAAGGACTATCAATTCAGTTCTGACAGGTTGGGGGTATGAAGGATCATAAATCCTTTCTTTTCTTTTTTTCTTTTTATTTTTTGCTGAGGCAGTTGGGGTTAAGTGACTTGCCCAGGATCACACAGCTAGGAAGTGTTAAGTGTCTGACATCAGATTTGAACTCAGGTCCTCCTGACTTCTATCCACTGCACCACCTAGCTTGCCCCAGGATCATAAATATGATAAGTTTGAGAAGAAGCTAGGAGCCATTAAGTCTGGGGCCATGAAGATAAGGGGGATATCTAGGTGTTTGAGATAGGCCATCTGGAGGTTTTATAACTCTTTGGAATGTCAATAGTCATAACTCTGAAGCCCAATTATCTCAGTGCTCAGAAGGGGGGGGTGCTACCAAGGCAGAACAATTGGGAAACTGAGACAGAGCAATTGAGGGAAACTGAGACATGGGAACTGTGGCACAACAATCTAGCTCTTAATCTGTTATCTCCTATGAATCACCCAGTATTAAAGTGAATCATAAAATACACATTATCATAATATTTACCTCTGGGATGGACCTCTGCATTAAGAAATGCTTAATCCAGTAAATACAGCAAGGACTAGCATGGAAAGAGTACTTGTAGTATATATTTGAACCTCAGGTCTACTTTCAAAACCAGCTTTCTCTTCATTACACCAAGCAGCCTTGCTTGGTGTGCATTTTTAAGTGCACAAAAGAAAATAAAAATAGAGGAAATAATACAATTGTGTTATTACCTTATAAAATTAGTAGATAGAGATATATAATATTTTAAAGGCAATATATAAGTTTATATTTTTATATAGCCTCCTTTCTTGCCTTGTTTGTATATTAACTGTTTGTTTGACTAAGTTCCAAAGAACCATTTAAAAAAATGCTTATTATAGAGTTAGACAATTTGAACTGAAATTCTGCCTCTGCTATTTATCACTTTGGTGACCTTTAGCCTTCCTCAGCCTCAGTTTCCTCCTCTTTAAAATGAGGGAGTTGGACTAAATAGATTTTGAAGCCCTCTCTAAGCTCTGGATCCTATACCCTTTCTTCTTGGTATTTCATTACCCATCATGATGTTCAAGATAGACACTACTACAAAAACTTACTAATTTGGAGCAATTAATAGACTGACCCACTTGAATTAGCAGTTTGCAATATGACATTATTTGTGTAACTATCAACCAGTCTGCCTCTTTGAGCCTCAGCTTCTTTACATGTAAAACAATGATTCAAATCAACAAATATTTATTGAGGACTTGCTATGTGCTGGGCACTATTCTTGGCATTGTAGATACAGATTATAACAAAATCACTGTTTTGTGGAGTTTACAATTTTATATGATGTGTATGTATATGTAAATATATCTGTGCTTAACTGCAGCCTGCTTGGGGAAGTTTGGGGGATTGAAAGAGAAAAAATGAATAAAGTAAAAAGCGTGTAGTAGGAAAGAAAAGAGTAACTAACAAAGAAGCAAAAGACAAACACTCATGAATATAATTTCTTCTATTATCATACATGCTTTCTTGACATGGAAATTTATTGTTATATATTTTGAATCCTCCCTGATGTTCTGCTAGGCACATGACAATGTTCTGTTCTGTTTTGTTTTAATTTTCCTTTTCTGTCTTTTTTTTATATCTGGTTTTTTATTTTGTATTTAGTTCAATAAATTTAAAAAAAGAAAAAAAATTTCAGTGATAACAAACATACTTGAAGGGTCCACTTTGATTGGGCCCATCCCAAGTACTAAATCTGATTTTTGATGACCAGTCATTCATTTGCAGAAAAATTGTGATGAGCTTAATAGTAGGATTTGGAAAACACCATCCAAAATTTAAGAACTTTTCAGTTATTGGGACTCTGCTTTTCAGAGTTAAAAGTCCTTATTTATTAAAACAGTGAATTTTTAAAAATAAATAAATAAGACTTATTTGTTGTCAATTTATAAGTTGTATATTTTGTCTTCTAAAACCTTTGAAAATAATTGATGGCTATTTTTAATAATACAAGTTAATACTATAAGCAAAACTATGTATGGTTTTAAGTATAAAGAAAGCTGCTGCTGAGCTTTCCCTTTGAATTAACAAAAATTCCTGATTTAGTGAAGCATGAATGATACTTAGCAAATCAGAAATTTGATGTGAACATCACATTCTACTAACTTAAAGAGAGCCCATCAGTTCCACTAATATTGCATTAATATAATGAATGTGACAGTGCCTTCTCTTGCTAATTAATGTTTATTTTCAGAATATAGAAGTGCTATCTTCCTTCTTTCCTTTCCTCCCTTTTTCAGCAAGCCCTTCCTGAGTAACCTGCTTAATGTTCAAGACGTTGTGGGGTTAACAGTCCCAGCCCACAAGTTTCTCAATGTGGTAAGAACAGAGTGGGGTCCAAGGTTAGTCTTATGTGCTATATGATATAATTTGGAAGGACCTCTGGAAAAGCTCCACCTCAAAATAATTCCCTTGCTGACATGCAAATACATCCAGTTTTATCATTCTGCCATTACCAATTCGTTCCTTTGAGTCAAATCATTTTAAATCCTGGAGTCCTCTGTTAAAAAGGCAGACAGCTGGGGCAGCTGGGTGGTGTGGTGGATAGAGCACTAATCCTGAAGTCAAGAGGACCTGAATTCAAATCTGGCCCCAGACACTTAACACTTCCTAGCTGTGTGACCCTGGACAAGTCACTTAACCCCAATTGCCTCAGCAAAAAATTTATAAGTAAATAAAAGGCAAACAGCTTTGGAGAACTCAATTTTAAGCCATACTGAAAAGAAAACTGGTTTTCCACACACCAGGTCACCTAGCAAAGTCCTAAAGTGAGAGGACACCAGATAAATAAATTTTAATGGGAGAGAGAAAGAAGAAATTCAGGTGCTGGAAGTGTGAGTCCCTGGGCAGCAAGGGAGCACCAGTCCCCTTTGATTGACTTCAGCTGGGGAAAGGAAAGGGCTATAAAAAGAGAAAAGAGTATTGCCAAACCCTTTACAACTTGCTTGTGTCAAAATTTGTCTTGCAATGTGCTTTCTTTTATTATTATTATTTTTTATTAAAGCTTTTTATTTGTAAAACATAAGCATAGGTAATTTTTCATCATTGACCCTTGCAAAGCTTTCTGTTACAAATTTTTCCCTCCTTCCCCCATTTCCTCCCCTAGATGGCAGGAAGTCTAATACATGTTAATTATGTTAAAATACTTGACAAATAGAATACATGTATACATATTTATAGTTATCTTACTGTACAAGAAAAATTGGATCTATAAGAAAGAAAAAGTCTGAGAAGGAAAACATAATGCAAGTAAACATCAATAGAGAGCATGAAAATGCTATGTTGTGCTCCACCTCAGATCCCACAGGCCTCTTCCTGAGTGTGTATGGCTTTCTTAATCACTGAACAACTGGAACTGGTTTGAAACATCTCATTGTTGAAGAGAACCACGTCCATTAGAATTAATCATCGTATAGTCTTGTTGCTGTGTATGCAATGTATTTTCTTTATGTTGGATTAGCTATTGATTAGTGAATCGAATTTTATATATTTTGATTTCTAACATTGAGGAACTTAGCACACTGATACTTATTACCAATGAGTCCTCCTTAGTTTCTATTTCATGTTTCTTCTTTTGTCCTTAAGCCAAAGTGAAACTAAAAATACTGAAAGTTTAAACTTATATCCTCATGTATTATATGTATTTTGCATATAAAGCAAAGTGTACAGTTATAAAGAATTTAAAGAAATGAAGAAATACATTTTGTTAGAATCAGGATATGTATATCCAAACTTGCAGAATTATACCATTGTCTGTGCCCTCACAGTGTTATAAAAGCATACCAAAGTAACAATCACATTGACTTTTTTAAATGATTCTGAAAGTAGGGCTTATCTAACTTTGGAAATGATCTGTTAGTTATTTAGTTATATAGGGCTGCAACATTTCAAGGGCTTAGCTCAGGGGCTAATTAGCATAGTGATCAAAGTGTGGTGTTAAGAAGGCCAGGGTTACAAATGTGATTGCTTGGGAGCACAGTTAGCTTCATCAAACACTAAGATTCTATTTCATTCCTATATTTGTACCTCTGATCCCAACTAACCCACTTGGAAAGTTTGAATTTTGGGATAAAGGAAACCTAAGAAAGTTATATAGATGGCTTAGTACTGGATATAATTTTTCATGAGACAGCAAGCATTAGTGGAGAAAAGCTAGCCATGGAATACCTTGGTTCAAGTCCTGCCCCTGATTATGGGCAATTTACTTTGCCTCTTAGTGGAAGTTCTCCATATATAAAATCACTAGTCTGAAGGAAATAATCAAGGCTTACAAATTATGAGAATAATATGATGACTGGACCTATAGTTTTATTGCTATAAGGGAAGTCAAGGAAACTTCTACCACTCTAGATCAATACCTTCCCTGCAATTTACAAATTTAGAAAATGGCCTAGACTCTAGAACTGTGAGGTTGAAGGACTTCCCCAGAGTCACACAGACTGTGTGTCAGAGATTCTCTCTGAACTAGTCTCCTTTCTTATAAATCAACTTTCTTTACACAGAGCCACACAGCCTCTCAAGCTATAAGGTAATTAAAATGCACATCATTAAATCATAAATATATGATTTGCATAACAAAGTATTTGATTCTGAGGGATGGTCATTACTGACTAAAAGCATAAAGGAAAATTTAATCAAGGAAGTAGAATTTGAATTGGATTTTAAAGAATGGGTAAAAATTCAGTGGAGGAGGAACAGAATATTCTAGCCAGGGACCAAAAAGACCTTAAGGTGTGGAGAGTACAGGATGTAGATGGGAGCAAAGTGGAATCCAATTTTGATGGAGTATAAGGTTCACAGAAGGGAGTGAAATGAAACAAGACTGGAAAAGATAGGTACCAAGTTGTAGAAGTTAAAACTTTTAACTTCACTAGGGGTCTCTGAAGATGTTTTAGTAAAGGAGTAAGAATAACAATAAATGTGTATAAAATTAGGTTGGCAGCAACATGAAGGACGAATTGGAGAATAGAAGGTGGGGGAAGGAAGGAAGACTAATATGGGTAATATTTCATGTGGGATTGTATAAAATGGCAGCAGTGGGAATAGAGAAGAAGGGATGAATTTAATAGAGTTTGCAAAGGTAGAAATTCTTCTATAAACTAAGAGAGCTTAATTAAGATCCCAAAGAAGAGAAAACAAAGAATATTCCTTCCAGAGTGGCAGAGACAGAGACAACTGTTCAGAGTATTACATACATTGGTAATAATATCCAATATAAAGCAAAGATGTGATTTCTATATTTTTCTATATGTTTCTTTTAATTGTTTTCCTTTATAACAAAGAATAATTCACTGGAGGGTTGGAATGGTAAATGACTGATGAGTTTATTTGAATTTGTCACCTGATATACAATTGAGAGGCATCATAGTACAGTAGAAAGCCCAGGACTTAGTCAGGAGACCTATGTCATGAATGACTAATGTAAACATATTAATAAAACATTCATAAATGAATAAAAGTAGTCGTACTAGTTGATACATAAAGGTCCCTTTCAGCTCAAACATTGCTTTTGAGGACTGAAGAGGAAGTGAAAGATCAACAAACCAGAGGTTTTAAACATGAAAAATAGGGAATCAGTGATGCTATAAATAAAAGTAGAAAAGTCTTAAGAACAGTAATAAACTTGATTTAGGCTATGTTAAGTTTGAGACACCAACAGAATATCCTGATAGAGATATCTTCTAAATATTTGGAACTAAGGGGTAGGAGATACATTTTAGTCATCTATAGAGATAGAAGGATCCATGGGAGTGAATGAGATTCCCAAGAACTGGTGTAGAGAATAAAGAGATCCTAGAACAGACTTTGAGGAACACAGTAACTAGATTTCAGACCACTGAGTCCAACCTTCTCATTATACAAATGAGTAAACTGAGGCCCAAAAAGGTTGAGTTGACCAACCAAGGTCACAGAAATAGTAAGTAGCAGAGGCAGGATCAACAACCTTAAGGGATCCAGAAGAGGATGAGGAGCCAATAAGGAAAATAAGAAATGATTAGAGAGGTATAGGAGGAAAGTCAAGAGAATATTGTGTCTCTGAATCTGAGAAAAGTAGTACCTTTTTAAGAAGCAGGTAGTCAACAGCTTCAAATACTACAGTGAAATATTAAGGAGGATGATCACTGAGAAGGAAAGAAAAGGTTTTAGATTTGATGATAAGACAGTTGATCATGTTAGAGAAGGCCATTTCTTTAAACTGGTTAGGGAGGACAGGTTAAATAGTAAGAGGTACTGGTTATATGTAACTTTTAAAAAAAATTTACCAATGAATGGATGGAAAAAGAGATGGTAGGTGGGTGGGAGTAGAAAAGTTCAGGGAATAGGTTTTTTTTTTAACTTAGAACTGAAGAAGAGAGCTCATAAAGATAAAATAGGCAAAGTGTTAATTTTTTATGAAAATTGTTTTTAAATTTATATGTAAAATTGATGGTTTACTACATTATTCTTTGTTCACTGAAACAGATCCCCTTATCATTCTATGACAATTTTGCCAATTATTATATACTTGAAAGTAAGAAAGAACATATTCTAGACGATCCATTTTAGTTTTAAACTCCTTTGATTAACTCAGATAGTTAAGAACTCAAAAAGGATCTATGTTCTTATTAATATTAGCATATACTACAATCTGTCACAATGCAGATTAAAACTCATCTATATCCATTCTGTCCAAGTCTGAATCATGTAGTAATCAAATGATTTCAGATACTTGGTAACAGAAATTTGTATGTCTTCCAGTCCTGGGTACACATGGTTGTAAGCTGAACATTAGCTTAACACATCTACTCCTCCTGCTTTCCTGAGGAAGAATCAGTTCTATTTTTATCCTAAACTGTCTTTTCTACGTTGCATTTAAACTTATAAGATCCTACAAATTCTGTCCCAAGTAGATAGGCATATCAAACAACAATGTAAAATGGGTATATTTTTTCTCTTTTTTTGGCCTTAATTTTTCAAGTCTTAGACAAAATCTTTGTATCAAAAACTTTGATTTTGTGTATGTACAATAATAGTTCATATTTTATATGATACTTTTTAAGGTTTACAGAGAACTTCACAACAACCCTATTAGGTAGATTATATAAGTATTATTATTTCAATTTTCCAGATGAAGAAACTGAAACTCAGAGAGTAAGTAAAGTGACTTACTCGAGGCTCCACGGCTGCTAAATGTCAGAAGCAGGATTTAAATTTTAAATCTCACAACTTTAAATCCAGGGCTCTGCCTGCTATGCTATGCTGCCTCTTATTTTTGTATTAAATGACTTGAACTGACATGAACACATCAGCATATATCTGTTTACATTATCATTATCTTAGTATCCACATAAAGCTTTCTTTCATTGGATTTTATGCATTTCTTACAGCTAGAGGACATCTTGTCTAATGTACTTATTAGTGTAGAATAAAGATATATATATAGTCTGTTATAAACATTCCTTTATAAAGTTTTTATTGTCAATTTCTTATTATTGTTAGCATTTATTAGTCAAGGGATGGAATTCTGTGGGGTTGCTTGAAAGTATTGTTGTTTGTTTTTATTACTAATTCAAAAAATAAAAGAGTAAAACTACATGTTATAAAAAGGAGAATACTTTAAAACCCTGTAGCACATTTCCAGTGCTATTAAGGATTTTATTAAAATTGCAATCAAACCAAAGGAAACTTTTTTTCTAAAAGTTTTATTCTAAAATCCCCAGTTAAATACCAAATTTGAAATTCTGAAAATAAAAGGAGAGATTAATAAAATTGAAAGTTAGAAAATTATTGAATTAATAAACAAAACTAAGAGTTGGTTTTATGAAAAAATCAATAAAATAGATAAACCTTTAATTAATTTGATTAGAAAAAGGAAAAAAGAAAACCAAATTGTTAGTATAAAAATGAAAAGGGAGAACTTTCTGACAATGAAGAGGAAATTAGAGCAGTAATTAGGAGTTATTTTTCCTAACTATATGTCAATAAATCTGATAATCTAAGTGAAATGAAGGAATTCTTACAAAAATATACATTGCCCAAATTAATAGAGGAGGAAATAAATTACTTAAATAGTCATTTTAGAAAAATTTTAGAAAAAAAATTTGGACAAGTTATTAATCAACTCCATAAGAAAAAAAATTATCTCTAGGGCCAGATGGATTTACATGTGGATTCTACCAAATATTTGAAGAATGATTAATTCTTTTTTTTTTTTTTTTGGCTGAGGTAATTGAGGTTAAGTGACTTGCCCAGGGTCACACAGCTAGGAAGTGTTAAGTGTCTGAGTCCAGATTTGAACTCAGGTCCATACTGACTTCAGGGTTGATGCTCTATCCCCTGTACCACCTAGCTGCCCCCAATTAATTCTAATACTATGCAAACCGTTTGAAAGAATAGGGAAAGGAATCCTACCCAATTCTTTTTATGACACAGATATGGTCCTGATACCAAAATCAGGTAAGGTCAAAACAGAAAGAAAATTATAGACTAATTTATCTAATGAATATTGATGCAAAAATCTTAAATAAAATATTAGCAAAGAGATTACAAAGGTTTTATTCTATCAGTGACTTATTTTTAGATTTACTTTATTATTTCCAGCCCATTATCTTGCATGCTTGTGTCTCATTTAATAAAAACAAAACAAAACAAACAAAAAAAACCTGGCAATCTAAACTAAACCATTGGAAAAAAATGAAGAGAAATATGTAAATATTTGTTGGTGTTTTAAAAACATATTTTATTAAAGTCTTCTGCCTTTCCCTAAGTCATTTCCCACTCACCCTTTCCAGACTGAACTTTCCCTTGTGACAAAGAAAAACAACTAAGGGAAAATGTCTGGTGTAATGTATATGTGTGTATACACACGTGCACATGCACTATTCTATCATAATAGATTTCCACTACTGTGATGTGATGAAGTAAAGCTGGTTCCATTATTTCTTCTCTAGGACTTTCAGAGTTCATCTTTTTTAAAGCAATCCTTAAATTTGCCTTGTAATAAATATAATGCATTATTGTCTTGCTTCTCACACCTTATCCATTTTGAATTCTCCATGGCATTCCATCTCCTTGTTCCATGCCTTTATATAGTATAGACTGTCACCTATACCTGGAATGTTCCTTACCTATACCTCTTAGAATCTTTTGTTTCTTCAAAGCTCAGTTCAAGTGTGACCATCTACATTAAGTTTTTTCTGATTTCTCTGGCTTCCTCCTAATATTGTCTTATATTTATATCCATATGCAGATATAGATATCTTATGTATGTTTCTTCTTCCTAACATTGTCTTGTATCTAGTTGTATATTTCTGTATATGTCCCCTTTCATCTTCTCCAGTATATTGTATCTAATCCCATCTCTCTTAAATCTTCAACTTCTCTCTATGCACTGATTGCTTTCCTGCTACTTGCTGCCTTATTTCCAGTCTCAGATTAGAAGAGTAAGACTTTCCTCTGATCACCCATATTTTCCATCTCCTACTCCTCAAGGGGAAAGACAACTTCAATCTCCCTGTGCAAGAAACTTCCTCTTCTTGCTATACCAGCTTGATCTCTAGCCTTAGGTGAGAAGAATGAGATCTTCCTCTGACCTTATCAGGCCTTCCATCTCCTCTAGTATATATGTTCCCTGAGGGAGGGCTGCTAGGGGCCACATACTTCCTGTATTAGCACAAGGCAATTCCTATCCCCTGCTACCTGTCTGATCTCTCACTGGAGACGTAGACTCACTTCGGTAGGAATAGAAGCAACATTTCTTTTGACCTGTGGCTTTCTGTTGTATCTGTCCTTTGGGAGAACAGAAAAGTCAGTGAAGAGCAGAACTTTTATCTCCTGCTATTCACATTTTACTTACATCCCTTACTGTACCATCTTCTGCCTAGTCTCTAACTTTTGAAGGAAAATGTAATAATAAAACAGGACCTCTCCTCTCCTCTAACCATCTTGACTATGTGCCTTCCATTTGATGTGTTTGTCTATGGCCTGAATAGCAGTGATATCTTCTATCCAGCGATGAATATTTTTATGCCTAATCTTATCCTACACATCCTAGTGATTCTGAACCCCTATAGGCCATCATGCAAATACCATTCCCCATTATGTGGGACAGTGACCCTTATCCAAATTAAAATCAGAAATTCTCGAGGTAAAAAACAAAAAGGATTTATTACAATCTCTCAAGAAAGAGCAGCTCCCAACAATAGCAATGTCAGTATAGGAGTGCAAAGCACAAGGTGCAAAATACAGTATTATATAGACCCAAATGGGCAAGACTCCATCTCCTTCTGACCTTTTCTCCCATTAACTAGAAGTCTATGCTTACATTCTAAAATGGGAAATATAAAGACTAAAAATCTACCCAGAGACTAACCAAAAATCTGCTAGCCAATCTACTAGACAAAGAATACTAGCCAATGACACTTGGCTAGTATTCTTTACCATATTAGGAACTTAATGCTAATTGTGGCAAAAAAAAAAAAGGCAGGGGGAACAGGAGGAACACCTTTTGGCTATAGCACAACTTGTTATTGCAAAGTTTCAAGTTATAATTATGATATAGGTCGAGGTCACATTCTTATGAGAGGTCTTCACCCAATCCATCCTATTCAGTACTTCATTAACCTTTGAAGAGCTCTCACACAAATTCTAGATATATTTCTTCAACCATCTCATCCTCAGTCTCCAATCACTTTGGGCCTAGTCTGCTAACAAGTCCAATGCCTTAATTGTTTTGACCATAGCCTGGAGTCTAATGGACCTATTCATCATATAAATTGGGGTTATGTACCCCCAACTCCATCTGGGGGGCCACCTATTACTTCAATCATTTGCACCCCCAGTAATTGGAATAGGTAACTCTTCACAAATAAAGATGTCTTTTATGAAAGTCAACAACAGAAATGCTAAAAGAAACACAGACATATGCATCTAGCAACAGATAGATGACTAGCCTAAATACTTACTTACCTACTTATTTAAGATATAATGACCACCACATGAAAAGGTGCTCCAAGTCACTATTGATCAGAGAAATGCAAATTAAGACAACTCTGAGATACCACTACACATCTGTCAGATTGGCTAAAATGACAGGAAATGATAATGATAACTGTTGGAGGGGATGTGGGAAGACTGGGACACTGATACATTGTTGGTGGAACTGTGAACGGATCCAACCATTCTGGAGAGCAATTTGGAACTATGCTCAAAAAGTTATCAAACTGTGCATACCATTTGGCCCAGCAATGTTTCTACTGGGCCTATATCCCAAAGAGATCATAAAAGAAGGAAAGGGCCCCACGTGTAAGAATGTTTGTGGCAGCCCTTTTTGTAGTGGCAAGAAACTGGAAATTGGAAGGATGCCCATCAATTGGAGAATGGCTGAATAAATTATGGTATATGAATGTTATGGAATATTATTGTTCTGTAAGAAACGACCAGCAGGAAGATTTCAGAGAGGCCTGGAGAGACTTGCATGAACTGATACTGAGTGAAATCAGCAGAACCAGGAGAACATTATACACAGCAACAAGACTATACGATGATCAATTTTGATGGACATGGTTCTCTTCAAAAATGATGTGATTCAAACCAGTTCCTATTGTTCAGCAATGAAGATAGTCATATACATCCAGAGAGAGGCCTGTGGGAACTGAGTGTGGACCACAACACAGCATTTTAACGCTTTCTGTGAATATCTCTATGCATTTTGTTTTCCTTCTTAGGTTGTTTTTTCTTCTTCTCTTTCTAGATCTGATGTTTCTTGTGCAGTAAGATAACTGTATAGATATGTATACATGTATTGTATTTGTCATATAATTTATCCTATTTAGCATGTATTAGATTACCTGTCATCTAGCGGTGGGGGGTGGGGGGAAGGAGGGGAAAAGCTTGGGAATAAAAAAAGTTTTTGCAAAGGTCAAAAAAAAAGATATAATGACCACATATTCTCAGATTGAAAACTGAAACATCCTACATACTTGACTTATTTTCATGGCTTCTATTGATCCCTTGCTCAGATTATCAGCTTGGCTTTAGGTAATTGTCACAGTTTTCAACCAGTAATACAGTAAACAATTCCACCTTATACCTAGACTCAGAAATAATCAAATAGGTTCTTAGGCAAAAGAATAAGTTCCACTGGGAACTGAGTCAAAAGGATCCCACCTTAAGCAGAGGCCAAGATTGTCCTCCCAACTCTTGCCTAGATACTAACTTCCTCCTATTAACAATTCAGGATCACATTCCTCTGAGTGTGGCATATTTCTTTCAAATGGTGGGTTACTGACTTGATATTCCATCAGACAATTATACCTGAATTCAAAACTCTAAATAATATCAGCTACAGTCCTAAGAGATTTTATCTCAGATAGCAAGTCTCATTAACCAAAGCTTCAGGTGAATTTAGCTCTGAAGAATCACATATCCTACATAAGTATTGACTATCTTACATTGATAATAGTAAGAGATTCATCCTATAAGGTTCACAACTTATTTTCATATCTAAGTAGATGGTTTTAAATTCAACATTACACAAATCATTTTACTTTAAGATGCTCTATAGCAAAACATGTTCAGGTATTAACCATGTTCAAAGGGACAAAGACATAGACCACTGTCCTCAGACTCCCCCTAAACAATGGGAACAGCTTTAAAATGACTCAGTACAACCAATTAAAACTCACATACCTAAGAGATTTCACTTAACATGTAACAGACTTGTAGATTCTAAATAAACCCATACCTTGCTGGAAACTGCAAAATCCAAACAAGTTCTTTTCACAGGACTGACAAGATGGTTTCAAGAAACATAGTAAGGTTTCAAATGAAGAGACATCAATAGGGATCCTAGAGAAGGAACTAAGTTTGATATTCTTGCTGTTCATGCCAGCTATCCTTAGGGTTTGTTGGTTTTTTTTTTTGGTGGAATATATCTTTGATATACCTTGTTTGATAAGTTTGATATTCTTGCTGTTCATCCCAGCTATCCTTAGGGGTTTTTTTGTGGAATATATCTTTGATATACCTTGTTTGATATACTTTGTATTTATTTAGTGAGGGGCCAACTATGCCTTTCAAACCCAAACCAAAATTCAATGCCATCTCCCTTACATCTGACAAGTTACTCAAAATCCAGACCAGACTCAAGGGTGTAGGGTACCATGACCATAAATCAGTGGCTGGCACCAATCACTACCTCTGCCAATTGCATGGATGTCTTATAGAATATAGATATAGATATAGAGAATACATATATATGTTATAGAATACATATATAAATATAGAAATTGGTGGGACTGCCCTAATTTTACATTAAAGAACTTTATCAGAATTAACAATAATAATTTCTTTATCCTAAAAATGTTAATTCAACTTCTTCCATTTGCAGAGTCTCCCTATAAATTCTTCTGGAAATATAAATAACAGGAACAAAATCAGTATTGTTAAAATTCCTCTAAGCATAATGAATCTGCCCTCCCACCAAAACATTTCTAATTGCCCTGGTGCAAAGTCAGTTTATAAATTGCCCTTACAATCCATTCTTGAGATTCATTTACAGATCCTTTAAGCCTGGTATAATGAGTCCATCCCTTAAGAGGCTGAAACTGCAGTTTCAGTCATTGGTAACATTTTATGAGGCCCTTCCCACTATGTTCCTTCCAGTACTTAGTAAATACCCAGTCTCCTGGAACTGCAAACTTCAAAGGTGTTGCTTGGGCCAGTAGTCCTAGCTTCCTAAGGACTTAAAGGGATGAGAACACTGCCAGTTTATAATTCCTTAAAAATTTATCCTTTGTTTTAAAAGGGAGTATTTCCCTTTCCCCTTTCACATAAACCAAGCATCTCATATAGGGAAAATCCCAGTTTATTTTTTTTCCTGATGACGGCAGATGTCCAGGTGTAAAGAGAGAAAGCAAGACAAATCTTAAGATTCAGAATAGGTAGTATCTAAATATTAAAGTAAATTTTACAAAATTTATACCACATGTCTAGCAGGGCTGACAAAAGGTTAAAGCACAGCTCATACAATTTTTACAAATTGCCCAGTATACAATTTAGAAAGCAACATGGTACCTTAAATATATTTCATTTAATTAGGAGATACAAACGTGATCTCTTTAGGTAAGTTACCAGAGAACTCTGTTTTAATACCCAGCTTCTATTTAAAATCAAATCAAATACAGATTTAAATTTCTAGTAGCAATATTTCAGTATCAAGGTACACATATTTCTAAAATCTTGTTTCCAAATGCATCGATTGAAAGTAATTCTAATCATACACAATTTAAATCTAAACACACAAATTTAGGTCACATTATTGGAAGAAAATTCCTCTTCCCCCTCAAAAATTCCATCATCCTCCATTCCCAAAATCTTTACAATAGCTCCTGTTTCCTGTTCAAAATTTGTACTCTTCCCTAAACCCATGTGAACTACTCATATAAGGAAGAGGGAAAATTTTTATTTCTCTAGATTTCTGAAGCCATGTAGGGTTCCACACAGTTTTTACAGAGTCTAGAGATCCTGGGGAAAAATGTTAGGACTTTGGGGAGTAAGGACACAGGAACCCATCCACAGAGAAACTGAGGCTGACTCCAGAGTATAGGGTGGAGGTTTGGGGAGCCTACCATTTGGAGAAGCTGGATTGGATATATTGTTCCCACATGCAGCAATCCTGGCCAGTCCCCAGTCTCCTCTAGGGAGAGAAGATTGCAAGCTTAACTTTTTAAAGAAAAATTCAGGTTAGTTTGAATCAAAATGCCTGACAGGCAAACAGAGACATAAAATGAAGATAAAAGACAAGCACTTTTAAATCTCATATGTCCCCATATTTTCCTTTGTAATTCAGCTGACTGAGAGAAAGAGAAAACAGAGCATTCATACACACACACACACACACACACACACAGCTTTTAAATTATTTTCTTGATCTTTTACTATTTGCTTAAGTTTCCTCCAAAGAGGACAATGAGAATAGGTAATAGACAGTGGTTCTAAATTAATCAAGCTCCTGTTCTTGGCCCCTCTTTGGAGCAGAGGCAAGGAGGCGAGTTCCATTGCTGTAGCCACTGCAGTGTCAGCTGGCTCAGGGGCTGACGAAGGAGTTGATGCTGAGAGAGTGTCCCAAGGATGGGGTTTCTCTGGTTCCTTTTCCTCCTTCAATGCAAATTGTCCTGTAGTCAGCAACCACAAGGTTGCATATTCACTCTCCTCAGTATTAAACAGCTCCTTTGAATTTACATATAGATAAAATTATTGGCACACCTAGCCCTCAGCGAGTCTGTACTTTGGTCAGAAGATATTTCCTCCAAGTGGGGCACCTGCCCAAACAAAACAATAGTATTTAATCATTTTCATTTTGTTCTTCCCTGTAAATTTTGGTACTTCATCCCAATTATTAAACCCATTTCCTAAAGGGCTATCTTTTGGCATACTAGATAAGTTTTTAGAGCCAGCTACCTTAGATTTTTCCTTTCCCATGGTTCATAATATCTTCTCCCCTTTGATGGAGAATTCACTTATCTTACCAAAGGGAAATAGGAGCACTCTTACAGACTTGAACTGTTTAGAGTCTTCCAACCCCAAAGAGAAATCAGAGCACTCTTATGGACTCAAACCACTAAGAGTTCCCAACCCCAGTCACCCAGGCACTCACCAGTTCTTGCCAAAAGGAGAGTACTCTTAAGGATTTGAACCACTTAGAGTCCCCCAGATCACTAGTTTATTGCTTACCTGGGTTGTGTACACAACTTATGTGACTGATTCCAAACTTTTTTCCACTGCCTTATCTCCTGAGCTTTTCTCTGTCTTCTCCAGTCCAGAGCACCACTTATTCTCATTTTTGCTTTCTCTGAGTGTCTCTCTTCAGGAATTTACCCAGTAGGAGCAAGAGTCCCCAAGCCGAATCCAAGGACTACCAAAGAACTCTCTGGAGGGCACCTGCCCAAAGATTTGGCCTGGGAGAGACTCTTTATGAATAGGAAATATCCTGGAATGAGCCCCCAGAGTTGTGTAGGACAGCAACCTTTACCCAAATTCAAATCAGAGATTCTCAAGGTAAAAAGCGAAAAAGAATTTATTACAATCTTGTGAGAAAGGGTGGCTCCCAATGACAGCAGTCTCGGTATAGGAATACAAAGCACAAGTTGCAAAGAATAGATAACTCCTAAAAGAATAAAAGAATAGGAATAGCTCCTAATGAGGATGTCCCCATCCCCTTCTGACCTTTTCTCCCTGGCTGCAAGTCCAGGCTTACATTCTAAAATGGGAAATCTATCCAGAAACTAGAAATCTACTCAGAGATTAACTAAAAATATATCCAGAGACAAAGAATACTAGCCAATGACACACTCTTTACCACATTAGCAACTTAATGCTAATTGTGGTGAAAAGGGCAGGGAGAACAGGAGAGAAATGTATGTTTATCTAAGATAAGCAAGCATCTGCAACTTTTGACTACAGTACAATTTGCTATTGCAAAGTTTAAAATTATAATTAGGCTATAGGTCGAGGCCACATTCTTATGAGAGGTCTTCACTCAGTTTATCCCATTCACCATCTCCCCATACAGATTCCTTATTCCCATCCCCCTGAACCCTCTTACCCAGAAGTCCTAGCCAAATGCTACCTATCTCTTTTTTGCCTTCTGAAATACATATTCCATGGTCAACAAACTTTGTTTTCTTCTTCCATTTCTTTTGTCTCCTAGCAATTACTGAAACTTGGATCCACCTGATGACATAGCCTCTTTGGGTTATTCCTTCTAGTATTGACTACACTTTGACTTATTTCCTTCTAATCAATGCCTCAAATCAAATTTTGGAATGGGAAATCCAACAGAATGTCAGAGTGAGACATTTTTCCAGCCTAAGAAAACTTAGGAGGTCTGCAGGAGAGGTCTGTGACTCAGGAGTAAAGGCTGCTCTGTAATCACACACATACTATGGTGGCAGTGGTGACCACAACAAGGGCAGCTAGATGGCACAGTGGATAGAGCACCAGACCTGAAGTCAGGAGGACCTGAGTTCAAATCTGGCCTCAGACACTT
Source organism: Myrmecobius fasciatus (assembly GCA_023553655.1). Taxonomy (NCBI): domain Eukaryota; kingdom Metazoa; phylum Chordata; class Mammalia; order Dasyuromorphia; family Myrmecobiidae; genus Myrmecobius; species Myrmecobius fasciatus. Next base: position 70,831 of record JAJPUD010004175.1, read on the forward strand.
AACACTTCCTAGCTGCGTGACCCTGGGGAAGTCACTTAACCCCAATTGAAAAAAATTAGTTTTTGAACTGATCTAGCTATTGAGAGCAATTTGGAACTATGTCCAAAGGGCTATCAAAATGTGCATATTCTTTGATCCAACAATGTTTTTACTGGGCTTATATCCCAAAGAAATCATAAAGGAAGGAAAGGGACCCACATGTGCAAAAATGTTTGTGGCAGCCCTTTTTGTGGCTAGAAACTGGAAACTGAATGGATGTCCATCAGAGAATGGCTGAATAAATTATGGTGTATGAATATTATGAAATACTGTTGTTCTATAAGAAATGATCAACAGGAGGATTTCAAAAAGGCCTAGAGAGATTTACATGAACTGATGCTAAGTGAAATGAGCAGAATCAGGAGATCAATATACACAGCAACAAGATTATGTGATGATCAATTCTGATGGACATGGCACTTTTCAACAATGAGATGATTCAGGCCAGTTCCAATGATCTTGTGATGAACAGTTCTTCCTTGCTCCAAATGAGCAGATCTTAATATGAAGTACAAAGTGAAGAAATAGGTTAGAAAAATGAGCACAAGAATTTGACCATAAAAAAACTGCTAAGGTGGCAAGAAAGATCAAGAGACAAAATTAGAAAAAAAATTATATTAAACACAACAAACCCTCAAAGAAAAATGCTAATTGGATACCAGCCCAATAAAAATTCATAGAAGAGTATAAAGAAAGTGATGGATGGTAGAGGAAAAAAATGATGGGGAAAAATTGGGAAAGAAATGACAGTGATACAAGAAATTTATTACAAGAGAACTGACAACTTTATACATGAAACACAAAAAATTGAAAATAATGACCTAAAAGAAAGAATTTGTCTAGTGGTAAAAGGGGAACAAAAATTTACTGGGAAAAAAAACTCCTTTTTAAAATATATTTTAACATATTTCACATGTATTGGACTACCTGCCATCTAGGGGAGAGAATGGGGGGAGGAGGGGAAAATTTGGAAGAGAAAGTTTTGCAAGGGTCAATGTTGAAAAATTACCCATGCATATGCTTTGTAAATAAAAAGCTTTAATAAAATAATATAAAGAAAAAAAAGCAAATAACTCCTTGAAAAGCAGAATAAACCAAATGAGGGGGAAAAGTACAAAGGCTCATTGAAGAAAATCATTCATTAAATATTAGAATTAGAAAGTGGAAACTAATGATTCCAGGAAATAGTAAGATACAATAAAATAAAGCCAAAAGAATTAAAAATAGGGGGGAATGTGTACTATTTCATTGAAAAAATCGCTAACCTGAAAAACAGATCAAGAAGAAATAATTTAAGAATTATTGGATACCAGAAAGCCACCATCAAAAATAAAAGTCTAAACATGAGGAAAACTGCCTCAAAATCTTAGATCCAGAGGGCAAAACAGAAATTTTACAAATCCTCTAATCTCCTGAAAAATGTCTTAAAATGAAAATTCCCAGGAGTATTATAGTTAAATTTCAGACCTCTTAGATCAAAGAGAAAAATACTGCAAGCAGCCAGAAAGAAGCAATAAATATTGTGGCATCACAGTTAGGATCATACAAGATTACTTTCACATTCAAGGAGCAGAAAGCTTGGAATATATTTTGAAAGGCAAAGGAAGTAGGATTACAATCAAGAAAAATCCAGCAAAACTGAGTCCAAAGGAGAAATAAATATTTAATGAAGTAGAGGACTTTCAAGTATTCCTAATGAAATACCAGAACTGAATAAAGAATTTGACATTTAAACATAAGTATCAATAGAAGGATAAAAAAAGGTAAATATGAGAAATCATAAGAGAATCAATGACATTAAACTAAGTTCCTATATGGGATGATGATACTTATAACATCTAAGAAATTTTATCATTAGTAGGGCACTTAAAAAGAGTTTACATAGATAGATGTCATAGGTGTAAGATGATTATGAGAGAATGATCTCTAAGAAAATAAACATAAGAAAGAGGGATCCACTGGGAAAAGAAGGAAAGGAGAGGGAGAATGGGGGAAATTTTCTCATATAAAAGAGGCAATCAAGAAAGTTTTTATAGTAGAAGGAGAAATGGGGAAGTCATATTAAAGGAAGCAGTGGTTAAAAGCAAAATAGACTTTTGTAGATGGAAAAAATAAAAAAGAGAAAAGAAACAGAAGAAAATGGGATGGAGAGAAATACACAGTTAGAGATATAATTGTGAATGTGAATGGTGTGACCTCACCCATATAACAGGAGATAACAAAATGATTAGAAATAAGAATCCAAAAATGTTATTTACAGGGGACACACTTGAAACAGAAAGACACACAAAATGAAAATAAATAGCTGGAGCAGAATATATAATATACTTTAGCTGAAATAAAAAAGACAGGAATAGTAATAATCTCATACAAAAAAAGCAAAAACAATTAAAAGAGATTATCAGGAAAACTACATTTTACTAAGAGGTAACAGAGAAAATGAAGTAATATAAATTTTTTTTACAAATAATTCTCTGATAAAGGCTTCATTTCTCAAATATATACTAGGTATAGAATTGAGTCAAAAACATAAAAATAAGAGCCATTCCTCAATTGATAGATGACCAAAGAATATAAACGGGTGGTTTTCAGAAAAAGAAATCAAATATCTCTGTAATCATGTAAAAAAAAAATGTTCCACAATTTGGTACTATGTCCAAAGAACTATAAAACTAGTGATCCACTAGTGTGTCTACTGGGTTTATATACCAAAGAGATCATAAAAGAGGAAAAAGAACACACATGTGCAAAAATGTTTGTAGCAGATCTTTTTGTAGTAGCAAGGAACAGGAAATTGAGTGAATGCCTTTCAGTTGGGGAATGGCTGAATAAGTTATAGTATATGAATATCATGGCATACTATTGTTCTATAAGAAATGATGAACAGGTTGAAAAATCCAGAAAAATCTGGAAAGACTTATCATGAACTGATGCTGAGTGAAGAGAACAGAACCAAGAGAACATTGTACACAGTTTTCAGTTTTTAACAATGTAGTGATTGAAGGCAATTCCAATAGACTTGGGATGGAAAATGACAGTGACATTTAGAGACAATTATGGAGACTATGGATCAAAGCATAGTTTTTTCACCTTTTGGGGGGATTTTGTTGTTTGTTTGCTTGATTTTTTTTTGCTTTCTCAGGGTTTTTCCCTTTTGATCTGATTTTTTGTGTCCAACATGATAAATATAGAAATAAGTTTAAAAGAATTGTACATGTTTAATATATATCAGATTGCTTGCTCTCTTGGGAAGGGAAGAGGGAAAAAAATTTGGAACATTGAGTTTTAGAAAAATGAATGTTATACTATCTTTACATGTATTTAGAAAACTAAAATACAGTTTAAAAAAAGAACAGGAAGGAAAACTTTGCTTTAAAAATGTTTTAAATCACTATTGATTAATGAAATGAAAATTAAAACAACTCTGAGGTACCAACTCACACCTATCAGAAATGACATGCTGGTGGGAATGAGGATAAAATTAGGTATGTTAATGAACTGTTATTGGAGTATTAAATTTATCTAACCATTCTGAAGAACAATTTGGAAATATCCCAAAGTGCTTAAAAAAAAGTATATATACCCTTTGATTCAGCAATATCACTATTAGGACTGCATCACATAGTGGTTTAACAAGAAAGAAAAAGGATCCATATGTACCGGACACACACACACACACACACACACACACACGTAATGTATATGTATGTGTATGTATATGTACATATACATACACATACGTGTGTGTATCAACTTTTTTTGTGATGGCAAAGAATTGGCCGATGAAGCAACACTCAACAAGTTGTGGCATATGCTTGTGGTAGAGAGCATCATTGGTGCTATAAGAAGTGATGGGGAGAATGTTTCAGAAAAAATGGAAAAATCCCCATATGAAATAAAGTGAAGTGAAGAGAACCAGAAGACCATTGTGCACAGTGACAACAATATTATAATAATGCTCAACTGTGACTTAACTATTTGACAGCTTGACTACTCTAATCAATCAAATGATCCAAGACAGTTACAAAGGACTTATGATGAAAAATGCTATCCACTCCCAGAGAATTGATAAACTCTATATACAAATTGGAAGTATGATTTTCTCTTTTTTTGGCTCTTTTTGCAATATGGCTAATATGTTTTGCAAGATTTCATGCATATAATTGATAGAATTTGCAACTCAAAATTTAAAATGAAAAGAATGTTTAAAATTATAATAATAAAAAATTGATGCTCTTCATAACCTACATCTCCTTTTCCCAATATTCTTATATTTTGCATTCTACCAAATACTCTGATGCAGTAACATTGGCCTACTTAATATTACTAAAACAAGACATTCCATCTCTTAGTGCCAGGTATTTTCTTGGCGTTTCCTTCATGCCTGGAATGCTTTCCTTCCTCATTTCTGCCTCCTAGTTTCCTTCAAGTCCCAACTAGAGGAAGCCTTTCCCAACCCTTCTTAATTTCAGTCTATGACTTTTTACTATTTATGAGCTATACATATATACCCACATATATTATATATACACATATGTAATACATAATATACACGATGCACATACACATACATGTACGCACACCATATCATATGTATATATACATACACACATATGTAATATGTATAGCTCATTTTTACATATTTGTTGTTTCCAACATTAGATTGTGAGCTCCGTGAAGGCAGGAATTGTCTTTTGCCTCTTTTTTTTTTTATCCCTACCTCTTAGTACAGTACCTGACACCATAGTACCTGTTTAATAAATGCTTATTGATTGACTTCTCTCACTCCTTAACCATTTACAATCTAACTTTTGACCTCATTACTTAACTGAAACCCTCTTTCCAAAGTTACCAATAATCTCTCTCTCTCTCTTTTTTTTTTTTTTTAGCTTTTTGCTGAGGCAATTGAGGTTAAGTGACTTGCCCAGGGTCACAGCTAGGGAATGTTAAGTGTCTGAGACCAGATTTGAACTCAGGTCCTCCTGACTTCAGGGCTGGTGCTCTATCCATTGTGCCACCTAGCTGCCCCCCAGTAATCTCTTAATGGCCAAATCTGATGGTCTTTTCTCAGTCCTGATTCTTCTAGGCCTCTCTGCTGCATTTGACACTGCTGGCCAACCTTTCCGTCTGAGTATTCTTTCCTCTCTCAAAGGAAGACTTCATGACAGGTCTTCATGACGCTACTCTCTCCTACTTCATCCCCTACTTGTCTAACTATTTTTTCTTAGTGGCCTTTCCTGACTCATCATCCTATTATAAGCCCTTAAGATATTCCCCCAAGGTTCTGTCCTAGATCCTCTTTTCTTAGATTTCTATAGACAACTGAGTGTGTATGTTATTCCCTTGTTGAGGCAATTCATGTGGCAGTAAGATTCAAGTGATGTTTCCCTCCCATCTTTCTCTCCACTGTACTAGGTCTTTCATAAGTCTTCATGTTAGATAACTTACTTTATTCTACCTCTTCCTTTCCTCTTTTCCCAGTGCCACTTTTTTCTCATCCCTCAGTTTTATTTAGTTTTGTTTTATTTTTAATATCAAAACAAAATCACCTTATATCCACACCTTCTGGTGTGCTCTTCCTAATTGGTCTCATAGTGATAAAGTTCTTCAAAGAGTTGCTAGTATCATCTTCCTATGTATGGATTTAAACAGTTTAATCTTTTTTTAAATTTCTTTTTTTTATTAATACTTTTTATTTGCAAAACATATGTATGGGTAATTCTTCAACATTAACCCTTACAAAGCTTTCTGTTATAAATTTTTCCCCCCTACTCCCCACCCCTCCCCTAGATGGCAGGATATCCAATACATGTTAATTATGTTAAAATACTTAAGAAATCGAATATATGTATACTTATTTCCACACATCATTTTTGTGCAGGAGAAATCATATCTACAAGAAAGAAAAATCAGATACAGGAAACACAATGCAAGCAAACATCAATAGAGAGCGTGAAAATGATATGTTGTGGTCCACATTTCACATCCCTCTCTCTGGGTGTATATGGCTTTCTTCACTGAACAATTGGAACTGGTTTGAAGCATTTCATTGTTGAAGAGAGTCATGTCCATCAGAACTGATCATCATATAGTCTTCTTGTTGCCATGGAAAAGATCTCCTGGTTCTGCTCACTTCACTTAGCATCAGTTCATGCAAGTCTCTCCAGACCTCTCTGAAATCGTCCTGCTGGTCGTTTCTCACAGAACAATAATATTCCATAACATTCATATACCATAATTTATTCAGCCATTCTCCAATTGATGGGCATCCATTCATAAACAGTTTAATCGTACTAAATTTTTTTTCTGATTTTGTCATTTTGATCTTCCCTGTCACCACAGTAACTTTTTTTCCTTTCCTGTTTACCTTTTTTTTTTAAATTTTATTTGCATAACATATGTGTGGGTAATTCTTCAACAATAATCCTTACATAGCTTTTCGTTACAAATTTTTCCCCCCAACTCCCCACCCCTCCCCTAGATGGCAGGATATCTACTACATGTTAATTATGTTAGAATATTGGCAAATCGAATATATGTATACATATTTCCAAACTTATCATTGTTGTGTAAGAAAAATCTTATCTACACAATCATGTTTACCTTTTTATGCATCTCTTAAATCTTGTACTTGAAAGTCAAATTTTCTGTAGCTCTAGTCTTTTTACCTGGAATGCTAGAAAGTCTTCTATTTCATCAAATGACCATCTTTATCTCTCAAGGATTATATTTGGTTTTGCTGGGTAAATGATTCTTGGTTGTAATCCTATTGTGCTTTCCAGAATACCATATTTCAAGACCTCCAATCCATTATTATAGAAGCTACTAAATTCTGTGTAATTCTGACTGTGACTTCACAATATTTGAATTGTTTCTTTCTGGTTGCTTGCAATATTTTTTCCTTGTTCTGAGAATTCTAGAATTTGGCTGTGATATTCCTGGGAGCTCATTTTGAAATCTCTTTCAGAAAGTGATCTGTGGATTTTTTCAGCTTCTATTTTATCCTGTTGTAGGCAGTTTTTCTTGATAATTTCTTGAAAAATGTTGCCTGGGCTCTTTTTTTTATTTTATTAATACTTTTTATTTGCAAAACATATGTATGGGTAATTCCTAAACATTAACCCTTACAAAGCTTTCTGTTATAAATTTTCCCCCCTACTCCCCACCCCTCCCCTAGATGGCAAGATATCCACTACATGATAATTATGTTAGAATACTTAAGAAATCGAATATATGTATAGTTATTGCATCATTTTTTTTGTGCAGGAGAAATCGTATCTACAAGAAAGAATAATCCAATAAAGGAAATACAATGCAAGCAAACCTCAATAGAGAACATGAAAATATTATGTTGTGGTCCACATTTCACATCCCTCTCTCTGGGTGTATATGGCTCTTTTCACTGAACAATTGGAACTGGTTTGAAGCATTTCATTGTTGAAGAGAGTTATGTCCATTAGAACTGATCCTCATATAGTATTGTTGTTGCTGGGCTCTTTTTTTTATCATAGCTTTAAGGTACTCTAATAATTCTCAAATTGTCTCTCCTTGATCTTTTTTTCTAGATCAGTTGTTTTTCCAATGAGATATTTTACATTTTCTTCTAGTTTTTTCATTCTTTTACTTTTGTTTTATTGTTTCTTGATGTCTTAATATGATGACATATTAGCTTCCACTTGCCCAATTCTAATTTTTAAGGAATTATTTTCTTCAGTGAGCTTTAATACCTCCTTTTTCATTTGGCTAATTCTACATTTTTAAGGAGTAATTTTCTTCAGTAGATTTTGGTACTTTTTCATTTGGCTACTACTACTTTTTAAGCAATTGTTTTATTCTGAGCTACTTCTACTTTTTAAGCAATTGTTTTATTCTGAGAATTTTTGTACATATTTTTCTATTTTTTGTTGCTTTCTTTACCAAACTGTTGATTCCACATAATTCTCTTGCATTGTTTTTCTCAATTTTTCTTCTGCCTCACTTTTAGTAATTTAAAAAATCTTATTATTCAGCTTTTCTAGTTCTTTTTGTAGGCCTGAAACTAATTCACATTTTTCTTTGGGGCTTTCATATAGCCCTTTTTGACATTTGTGTTTTGATCTTCCATGTCACCATAGAAACTTTCTATGACCAGTTATTTATTTTTGTTTCTTTTTTGTTTATTTTCCAGCCTATTTTGTGACTTAATTTTCATATTAAAGTTGAGTTCTACTCCTGTTGTGAAGTGAACACTGCCCCAAGTCTTTTGCACTGGGGCATGGGGCCTTGCCACTAATCTGTGCCAGAGAAGATGAGGCCTCTTCACTACCCTGTTTGTTGTACCAGGGCTGTGGTACTTTGCCTGTGATCTGAACCTCAGGATCAGGATCTTGTTCTTGGTTTGCTAAAATGCCACCTGCCCTCCACTTCTGTCCTAGTGAGACAGACTATTCCTGCCAATCTTCTTAGTTGTCTTGGGCTAGAAAATTGTTTCAACTCATTGTTTTGTTGGTTTTGCTACTCTAGAATTTGTTTTAAGATGATATTTTATAGTTTTTGGAGATGAGTTTGGGAGAGTTCAGGCATTATTTTTTTTTTATTTTGCCATCTTAGCTGTCCCTCTTTTAAATATTTCAAAACACCAGGAATAAAATGTTTAAACTTATATTTCTGATATTATTACAAAGCTCTTCTCACCATATCTAGCTTAGACCTCTCTTTTAAGCTTGTTGTTGATTTCTGATTGCCTTTTGGATATATATGGATATGAATTGAGGATGGACCAGATAATCATTTCTTCCCACAAAAGGCCCATAAGCACACACTGATAGACTTGAGATAGCAAACTGCAGTAATAACTATTGTTATATTCTCCTAGAAGGTCAGCATTTCACACCATGGAAATATAAAGCATCTAGTATGACTCTCAAATAGACATTTCACATATTTTCTTGGCTTTGCTGAAAAAAATTTCCAATCCATATCTCTTGGTAATCAAGGGCAGGACCTAAGACTATCCCTCTCTTAGTGAGATGCACAATACAGATTATCCTTCTGTTAACAGGATACACAATACACAAAATTCCTCTATCACTAGTCATCAGGGGCCACCAGTAGATTTTGACTTTTCAATCTTTGAAACTCATAAGGTGCCTTGAAAATTGGATATGTTTATCTCAAGATTGCCATTTTGTTGCAGCATATGAGGACAAGGGGGTAGACAGATGATGGAAGTAATCCCAAGACTGGGGTTTGGGAAAGGATGAACAGTGATAAGTGGCTGCTAGAATAAAGTAAGTACAGTATTGAATTTAATTGGTTAACTTATAGTTAAAATTAGAAAGGGAGGAGAGTGAATTCAGGGCAAGGGTCATGATCTGACTAAGTACTGAGGAGTGGAGGAATCAGAGGGAGCAATGTTGGCAAAGAATAGGTTTAGGAGGGAAATATGAAGGGAAGGTAAAATGATAAGAGGAGACGGCTTGTGTCGGATAGAGGAATATCAGAGATTTTGATCAAGAAAATGCTATATTTATAGGTGATGATTAGGTCTAGGGAATGACTAACAAGTCTCCTTTCTTAAAGGTGTTTTACTATCGCTTGTCTTATAGTCTAAGCACCCTCTTTTATTATTTCATTCTCTACCTCAAAAATGTTGTGGCTTCCCATAATTTACAGAATAAAAAAGCTAGTCCTTAGCTTTACATTTCAAACCTTCCACAGCCTTTATTTACAAATTAATATCCCATTATTTGCACATAGGAACCCATGGACCCTCCTGTAGCCCACAACACTACCAAATGTGTCCCAAACCAGATTGAAAAGTAATTGGTATATGCATTTTCAGTATACATCCAGCAAGGATCCTTATGTACGGTTGAATTATATTTGATTCTATATGAGTTTGACATCACCAGTCCAGACTATTGAAATAGCCTTCTAATAGATCTTCCTGCCTTAAGTCTTTCCTGTCTCTAATCCATCCTTCACATAGCTGCCAGGCCAGTGCTGTTAAGGTATAAGTCTATACATGTCACTCCCATGTTCAACTAATTTCAGTAGTTCTCTATTACTAATAGGATCAAATACAAATGCCTTTATTTAGTGTTTAAAGCCTTTTACAAACTGGCTCCAACCTATCCTTCCAGGCTTATTATCCATTATTTCCCTTCATATACTCCATGGCCCAACCAAAATGAGGAACTTTCTAATTTTCACACATTCTACCCCCTATCTCTTTGTATAGTCTATTCCCCATGCCTAGAAAGCATCCTTTCAATGCCCATAATCTAAGGAATGGATGAACAGATTGTATATTAATGTGACAGAATATTATTGTGCTATAAGAAATAATGAAGGGTAATAGTTTCAGAAAAACGTGAAAAAACTTATATGAACTGATAGAAAGTGAAGTGAGCAAAACCAAGAGAGCAATGTGCGATAAAATTATTCTAATAATAATCAACTCTGAAAATCTTAATAACTTTGATCAACACAGTGACCAACCACAATTCCAAAGGACTAATGATGAAACATGCTACCACCTCCTGATAGAGAACTGATCATATAGAATGAAGCATGTTTTCTTTTATTTTTTTTTCCTTTTTTCCCCCCTTGGAACGTGGCTAATGAAGAAATTTGTCTTGTATGTTCATACGTATTTGTAATGGATTTTATTTATTTTACCTTCTTAATGGTGAAGTAGGAGAAAAAGGAAGGAAAGAACTTGGAATTGAAAATAAAACAAAATTGAATTAAAAAATTTTAAAAACCCACCTCCTCATTTGTGCCTTTTAAAAATCCTAGTTTATGTCAGTTTAACTCAAATGCCACCTCTTATATAAGACTTGTCTAGTAATAGAATAAATACTATGTGACAATTAACTGCTTTGTGGCTCTACTTATCCCTTTGACTTCTTGAACTGAAGTGCCCTTTTCTATCCTCTGCTTCCTAAAGTGTTATCTCTCCCACTTAGAATGTAAGCTCTTTGGAAGCAGAGACTGTCTTGCTTTTGTATTTCTATCTCCAGCATGCAGCATAGTATCTGATACATAGCATGTATTTATTTAATAAACACTTTTTCATTCATTTGTTCATTTTCTAAACTTATCCACTTGGAAAGTTACCTTGATGTATCTTCCCCCCAAAATTACCATTAATTTATTCTGTGTATATTTGGTATATATTATATATGTATGTGTTGTCTCTGCTGGTAGAATGAAAATCCCTTTAGGGGAGACATTGTTTCATTTTTGTCTTTGTAACTTCAGTGCTTTAATAAATGCTTATTATTTGATTCCTAAACAATTCTCTGTTCTGAACCATTTAAATCAACTTGGCAAGATGGATCATAAGATTTTAGAGTAGAAAGGGAACTTAGAAATCTTCAAATTTAGTTTGTTCATTTTGCAAATGAAAACACTGATTTGAAGAGACAATCAACAAGCTTTAAATAAGTGCTTAGAAAAAAATAAGTGCTCACCATGTGCCAGGCACTGTGCTTAAAGTTGAAAATGTAAATACAAGTATAAAAGAAAGATAGTGCTTGCCCTCAAGGAATTTACAATCTGTTAGGAAATAACAGTATATTAAAGGAAGCTGAAAAAGAAAATGGAAGATTTGCATGTGTTTGATGAAATAAGCAGTCTGGAATGTTACTTGGTGAAGTAAGATGATTTTCTCAAGTCTGCTCAAGTAATAAGCAGTAGAGCTAAAATTTGTATCCAAGTTTTTGAACTCTAAATCCAGTGATTTTTTTTTTTACTATATCATGCCACCTGTATACTTTTTGGTATGAAAGGTCTTCAGAGAGTAGCATCTCTTATCTATTGATGTTTAATAGTTTTTCACAAGTATTTTCTTAAATATATTTTATTCCCTCATACTATAGATTATGTCTGGTTTTGGTGCTCACTCCTTGGTGGAAATATCTTTAGTGGACAGGGAAGACATCTGTATCATAATCATTCTTGAAGAGTTTATTAAAGTCATCTGTATGCTGTCTAGGCAAAATCATCTAAATTTTCTTATAAAAGAAAAAAGAGCTTATAAATCTTATTTTCTGACCCTTTAATCATCTTGGAAGCTCTCCCCAGAAAGTACATCAAAGACTCCATTTCAGTGTCTTTGTTGTAGTTTGATTAGTTCTGCCAGCCAAGGGAAAAGGAATGCAGTTGTTTCAAGTAAACAATCTCTGTTTCCTGAACAAACATTTTTAAGCTGGATTCAATCAGTAAAGTTTCTCTTAACTACAGGCCCCAGTCACAATAGTTTGATCATAATAAATTGTGTACAAATAGTACAAATGTTGACTAGAAATGCAGTTGTGTTTAATTCATAGAAATATTGGTATACTAAATGATGCTTATGAGAAAATTACCATTGGCTTAATTATCATCTTAATTGTTTGTTTAGAAATTTTTGCCAGTCTTCTGAATTTAAATGGATGTTATTACATTAGGAAGAGGCGTTCATCACCCAGGGTTAATCAGGTGCTTATGTCCACTTTGCTCTTACTGTAATGATTTATTCGTATTTGAAGAAAAAGTAAAGCAAATTTAATTTGATATTCAGAAATGTATTAGTGACAAGAGATTCAAAATATGCAGTTAAGCAAGAGGAATATAAAGATAAAAATGAAAGTGCATGCCCTCTAGAAGCTTACATTCTTGAAAACTATATGCCTAGATATATAAGTATAGTGTATACAAAATAAATGCCAGGTAATTTTGAGGGGAAGCACTAGCACCTGTGGGAATCAGTAAAGCTTTGTATGAGAGGTGGTATTTGTTCTCAGTTTTGAAGAAACTATATTAGAAGGAAGATGTGAAGAGAGAAGGCATTCTAAGCATGGAGTATAGCCTGTTCAGAGGCACAAAGATGGGAAATGGAATGTTATATGTGAAGAATACCAAAAAGGACAATTTAGCCAGACCATTGAATTCATAGAGTAGCACTAAATATTAGGCCTAAAATAATAGACTGGAACTAGATTGTAAAGGGATTTAAATGCCATCAGAGAAGTTTGTACTCTATTGTAGAAATAATAGGCACTCACTAAAGTTTATCAGGCAGAGAAATGAACTGGTCAGATTTGTGATTTAAGAATATCATTTTGAGAGATGAAAGTATAGAGAGACCAGTTAAAAAGTTAATGCAATATACTAGGCTTTAGGTGATTAGGGCCAGAACTATATAAGGGGAGAAAAGAGCACTGAAGTGAGAGATCTGGAAATAGGATCAGCATGACTTGGTAATTAATTAGATATGTGGAGTGAGAGAGTCAAAAATCAAGGATGAAGTTGTGAACCTGGATGACTGGAACATTGATGGTGCTTTCAGTAAATATAAGTTTAGAAGGGAGATGAGCTTGGAAGAAAAGATAACTAGTTCTGTTTTGAAATATATTGAATTTGAAAGATAGCCATATACACCCAGAGAGAGGAATATGAAGTATGGAACACAACATAACATTTTCATGCTCTCTATTGATGTTTGCTTGCATTGTGTTTCCTTTCTCTGATTTTTTTTCTTGTAGATATGATTTTTCTTGCACAACAAGATAAGTGTGGAAATATGTATACATATATTCGATTTGTCAAGTATTTTAACATAATTAACATGTAGTGGATTTCCTGCCATCTAGTGGAAGGGTGGGGACTAGGGGGGGGAAATTTGTAACAGAAAGCTTTGTAAGGGTCAATGTTGAAGAATTACCCATACATATGTTTTGCAAATAAAAAGCTTTAATAAAGAAAAAAAGAAAGAAAATGAAAAAAAAAGAAATATATTGAGTTTGAAATGCCTGTGGGACATCCATTTGGAAATGTCTAATAGACAATTTTGGTGGGGGTCTGCAGCTCAGAAAATATACAAGGGCTGAATATAGAGAACTGAGAGTCCTATTGATAAAGTAGATAATTTAATTCATGGATAAAGTTGCTCAAAGAGAGAGAAGTACCCCAGACATAGCATTGAGGTATAGCATCCATAGTTAAAAGATAGGATATGGATGGTGATCTAGCAAAAACAAAACAGAAGGAAAAATCAAACAGATAGGAAGAAAATCTAAAGAGGACATTACCATGAAAACCCAAGAGAGGAGAATCTATATAAAAGGGTCATCAATGTCATTGTACTATGTCCTTTTAGTCCCCTCATCAAATAACACATTTAGCTCCCTCCCCAAATTACACATTTCTGTTGTTCAATTTGTAATGGCAGGCAGCCACTAAAACTACACAATCTAAGAATTCTGAGAAATAAAATGTTTATATTTGTGAATTAACAGAATTAGAATGGTTCTTTATAACTTTTGTTAAGTGAGTTCCCTTTTGAACGGAATATATATAATGGTTTGCAGTTGCAGTCTCCTGGAATTTGCCAGATCTCAAACTATATTATAAAACAGTATTTATCAAAATAATCTGGTACTAGCTAAGGAATTGTGGTGGATCAGTGGATTAGATAAGATATACAAATGATCCAAGATTCAAGCTTTTGAAACAAAACCTCATTATTTGACAACAACTTCTGGGAAAACTGGAAATTAGCATGACAGAAACTATGCATAGACCAACATCTCACGTTGGATACCAAGATAAGGTCAAAATAGATATATGACTTACATATAAAGGGTGATACCAATCTGATTGCTTACTGTCTCAGGGAGGAAAGAGTAGGTAGAATTTTGGAACTCAAAACTTTTTTAAAATGTAACATATAATTGGGTAGGGAATAAAATATATACATATATATAAAATAAAAGTATACATAAAAAATGTGAACCTTAAGCTCAAGATTGAGAGAGAAGAGACAGAGAGAGATGTGATCCACAGCTTGAGTTGAAGATGATAATCTAACATATTTGAGTTTGAGTGTATATCTTCTTTTCACTATTATAGACATCATTATTTTCAAGAGTTTGCAACTGAGTTTATCAGTCATGAATTCAAGGAGATTGATATGCTTTTTGCCCTTCACTACAACACTTCTCCCTGTTCCACTCTGAGCAACCATGCTCCATGTAGTCTTTTAAAAATCAAACTTAAAATTTCTAGTTTTTCTTACTTAACTCTATTTGCCCTTCTATTCAGTGTTCACTCATCACTTAAACCTCTACATGTTATAGATGTCTTCCTAAAAAAGGTAATATGGAATAGAATTGTGCTTCATTCATTTTATATTATAAAATTGGAAATAAAAGTATTTTGGCTCTAAGACATTAAATCATACCAAATAGAAAATGGAAACTTTGATAAAATGTTAATGCTGTTTTAAAATGTATTTAAATTTCTCAGTGTAACATTTCAACTAATCATTTCTAGAACCTGGAAAGGAAAATAAACTCCTAACCAAGTGGCCCTAGAAGTGTTCAAAAGAGCTGTAAGAGTGGTCAGCAAGATTTCCACTTACTTCTCATTACAGTTTTATTTAATCAAAAAGTTGGATCCTACATAGGTCAGCACTTGGAAATTTTAGAACCATGACATGAAAGGTAATCCTTGACGAAATAGTTCAAGGAGACTTAATTTGTGTACAGATCATAGGAAGTGATGTTATTATCATTCTCTACATTTATCAGATCATATCTAGGATATTGCATTCAGTTTTGGGTATTTCATTTAGGAGAGACATTGACAGGCTAGAGGGCATCTAAATGAAGGTAAAAAGAATGGATGAGAATTTTGAAAACTGTTTTGTTGTTCAGTGTTGCCGTCTTGTCCTACTTTTTATGACCCCATTTGGGGTTTTCTTGGCAGAAATACTGGAGGGGATTGCCATTTCCTTCTCCAACTCATTTTACAGATGAGGAAACTGGGGAAAACAAGGGGAAGTGGCTTGCTCAGGATCACACAGCTGGTAAATGTCTGAGGTCAGATTTGAACTGAGGAAGAGGAGTTTTCCTATCTCCAGGCTCTCCTGAGTCACTTCCAAAGAGAGAGAAATGAGAGGAGGAAGGGAAAAGGAAAGGGAGGAGGAAAAAGAGGGAGGGAGAAAAGGGGAGAGAGAGAGAGAATTTGAGAGAGAGAGAGACAAACAGACAGAGAAGGGGCAGGGGGGAGAGGAGGGAGAGAGAGGGAGAGATTAAGCATTTTACTATGTGAGACATTATGCTAAGAATTAGAGATTCCTGGTATTTACCAGGAAGCAAGCTGGATAGTCACTATCCTCAAGGAACTGACTTTCTAATGTGGAAAGTTAGCTTATTAAGGGAATCTGAAAAGAGTAGAGTTGAGGAGTTGGAGATGAAGATGAGGAAAACAGTACAGAAAGTCAAGCTGTGAAAGAAGCAGAGGATGGTTATGGCCCCTACTGAAATATTTCACCTATTTCATAAGTGGCTCCCTTCTCCCACTGATGTGTTCCTTCCAGGATGCCTCTATTTTGTGGACAGGGTGTATGTAGCCCTCCCAGCTGTGGTTTTGATTCTGTCTTCATCAGCATTCTCATCTCCCATTCCATTCCAGTTTTTTAGCTCCCCTTTTTTTTTTTTTGGTATAGTTCTCCATTAGAATGTAAAGAGGTTCCTTAAGGAAGGGAACCATCTTACTTTTTGCTTACATGTTTACCCCCTGAACTTAACACAATGCCTGGTACATAGTAGGCATTTAATAAATACTAGATGAACAGTCCACAGTCAAAAGAGTGACCTTCAATCTTGTCTTTGATCCTTTGATCCTTATTACCCTGTCTTCCCCGTCCCCATCTCCAAATTTATATGTTGCTCCTTGACCACCCTCTAACAGATAAATTTTTACATTATCTTGTCAAGAATTAGGCCTCCACTTGTAGGCCATCTCTAGATTATAGTCTCATCCTTCTCCGGCTCCCCTTTATGTGTTTGCCCCCCATTAGATTATAAATTCTTTGAAAGTGGACACTGTTTTCTTTGTATTTCTATCCCCATTATTTACCACTGTGCCTGACCTAGGTCTTATGGCTCCAAGATCAGAATATCTTCTCCACTATTTACTTAATAATAAAATAAAATATTACCTGCTATTTTTTAAACATTTGAGTATTTTCATTGATAACCTTTTTTTTAAAAATTAAAGCTTTTTATTTGCAAAACATATGCATAGGTAATTTTTCAACATTGACCCTTGCAAAGCTTTCTGTTACAAATTTTTCCCTCCTATCCTCCACCCCTCCCCTAGTTGGCAGGTAGTCTAATACATGTTAATTATATTAAAATATTTGACAGATCGAACATGTGTATACATATTTATACAATTATCTTGCCATAAGGAAAAAAAACCTGAGAAGGAAAACATAATGCAAGTAAACATCAATAGAGAGCATGAAAATGCTACATTGTGATCCACCCTCAGATCCCTCAAGCCTCTCCCTGGGTGTATATGACTCTCTTCATCACTGAACAATTGGAACTGGTTTGAAACATTTCATTGTTGAAGAGAGCCACATCCTTCAGAATTGGTCATCATATCGTCTTGTTGTTGCCGTGAGTAATGATCTCCTGGTTCTGCTCATTTCACTCAGCATCAGTTCATGCAAGTCTCTCCAGGCCTCTCTCATCCTGCTGGTCGTTTCTTACAGAACAATAATATTCCATCACATTCATATACCAGAATTTATTCAACTATTCTCCAATTGATGGGCATCATTCAGTTTCCAGTTTCTAGCCACTACAAAAAGGGCTGCCACGAACATTCGCCATCATTAATTTTAAAAAGAAGTGAAGAAAAGAGCTGAGCAGCGGTCATCAAAAGTGTTTGGTACTGGCTAAGAAATAGAGCAGTCGATCAGTGGCACAGGATAGGTTATCAGGACAACCTAGGCATTAACCTTAACAATCTAGTGTTCGATAAACCCAAAGACTCCAGCTTTTGGGATAAATACTCTCTATTTGGCAAAAACTGCTGGGGAAATTGGAAACTAGTGTGGAAGAAATTAGGGCTTGACCCATACCTAACACTACATACTAAGATAAGATCTAAATGGGTTCATGATCTAGATATAAAGAGGGACTTTGTAAGCAAGTTAGAGGAATGTAATGTAGTTTATCTCCCAGACCTGTGGAGATGGAATAAATTTATGTCCAAAGAAGACCTGGAACTCCTAATTGAACACCAGATGGATAATTTTGATTATATTAAGTTAAAAAGTTTCTGTACAAATAAAACAAATGCAGACAAGATTAGGAGGGAAGCATCAAATTGGGAAATCATCTTCACATTTGATGGTTCTGATAAAGGCCTCATTTCTAAAATATATAGAGAATTATCTCATATATATAAGAATTCTAGTCACTCTTCAATAGATAAGTGGTCAAGGGATATGAACAGACAATTTTCAGATGATGAAATTAAAACCATCTCTAGTCATATGAAAAGTTGCCCCAAATCACTATTGATCAGAGAAATGCAAATTAAGACAACTCTGAGGTACCACTACACACCTGTCAGATTGGCTAAAATGACAGGAAAAGATAACGATGAATGTTGGAGGGAATGTGGGAAAACTGGGACACTAATACATTGTTGGTGGAACTGTGAACGGATCCAACCATTCTGGAGAGCAATTTGGAGCTATGCTCAAAAAGTTGTCAAACTGTGCATAGCCTTTGACCCAGCAGTGTTTCTACTGGGCCTATATCCCAAAGAGATCTTAGAGGAGGGAAAGGGCCCCACATGTGCAAGAATGTTTGTGGCAGCCCTTTTTGTAGTAGCTAGAAACTGGAAACTGAAGGGATGCCCATCAGTTGGAGAGTGGCTGAATAAATTATGGTATATGAATGTTATGGAATATTATTGCTCTGTAAGAAACGACCGGCAGGACAATTTCAGAGAGGCCTGGAGAGACTTGCATGAACTGATGCTGAGTGAAACGAGCAGAACCAAGAGATCATCATACACAGCAACAACAGTATTACATGATGATCAATTCTGATGGACATGGCTCTCTGCAACAAAGAATTGTCTCAAACCAGTTCCAATTGTTCAGTGAAGAGAGCCATATACACCCAGAGAGAGGGATATGAAATATGGACCACAACGTAACATTTTCATGATCTCTATTGACATTTGCTTGCATAGTGTTGCCTTTCTCTGATTCTTTTTTTTTCTTGTAGATAGGATTTTTCTTGCATAACTTCTCAAGCATTTCAACATTATTAACATGTAGTGGACTTCTGCCATCTAGGGGAGGGGAGGGGACTGGGGGTAAAATTTGTAATGGAAAGCTTTGTAAAGATCAATGCTGGGGAACTACCCATACATATGTTATACAAATAAAAAGCTTTAATATAAAAAAAAAAAAAAGAAAAGAGCTTAGCACTCAGCATGACTAAGTTTGACATATCATGCAATATTCCAGCAAATTACTACAATTATTTACTAGATTTTGTTTAACTATCTTATTTTGTTTCCAGTTCTTTGATACTATAAAAAAAAATGTGCTGGTATAAAATATTTTGGTGTACATGTGACTCTATCTTATGTTTGGCAGTGAGATCTCTCACTAAAAAATGCAGACATTTTAGTTGCTTTCTTAGCATAGAAATTGAGGATTTTTAATCTAAAGAATGAAAGATAAATAAGAGAAGATCACACTCTTCAGATATATAAAGAAATGTTAGTAAAAAAGGGAATAGACTTATCTTTTGATACTCAAGAGGGAAGAATTAAAGCCAACAGACAGGAAGTTATAAGGAGTTAGATTTGAAGTGGGCATAGAAGAACTTTAGCAATTATTTGGGAAAATAAAATGCAGTTACACAATCTTCTACAAATATACAATCTCCTCATCATTTCCTGGTCTCATGGATGTTGTCACCTGCTTTGTTGACTTTCTTCTGTGGACTCCCAGAGATTGGCCTATACTCTCCTGTTCTTTGTCTGTCTCCAAGATAGAGATCTTAAAATATGTAATATGTAATATTATATATATTTATATATATAAACATATATAATAATATGTAACATTATTATTATGTTGGGAAGAATAGACTTTTGATTTTTCCTGCCTTACACAAAGGAGGAGAACTAAGTAATTTTGGGGAGAAAATTTGGGAGAAAAATTAAAAGGTTATAGAACTTTTTAAACACAGAATACAATAAAGGAAAAGGTACCAAGAAAAATAATTCTCTCATTTTCCCAAATGGGTGATAATGAATTAGCCCTAAAAAGAGAGAACAACCAGTATTTTACTTCAAACTATAAGTTATAATGATCAACTTTAAAATCCCTCTCCTCTGATTAATAGATATTTTTTAGTAGTTTTGTTGTATCTATTTCTTTGTGATCCAGTTTGGGGTTTTCTTGGCAAAAAATTAGAGTAACTTGCCATTTGGCAAAGAAATTGGAGTGGTTTACTATTTCTTTTTCCAGCTCATTTTACAGATGAAGAAACTGAGGCAAACAGGGTTAAGTGACTTATTCATGATCATACAACTAGTGTCTGAAGCCACATTTGAACTCAGGAAGAATCTTCCTGACTCCAGGCCTGATACTCTATCTACTGTGTCACCTAGCTGCTGATTAAAAGATATATTTTTTGACTTACACAAGTAATCCCCAGATGTATATATGCCCCTCCCCCCATCTGTCCTTTGCATACAGATGACCTCTTAGAAACTGCTAACACAATCAGGTGGTCGAAAAACTTTTTCCTTTCTGGGAAATAGAAAGTTCAGTCAAAAGACTTGTGTTTGGAACTACCCACCAACATTTAATCATCTTATAGTTTTAGGTAAGTCATTTAACTTCTCTGATGCTTTCAGTTTTTCTTGTTTTTAAAATTAGAATAATTCTAGTTAAAATCTTCAGGGTTTTTTTTTTTTTGCTTTATCAAATATTTTTACCCAATTACATTCATTAGAAATAGATGAAATTCACCTATATCATTGAATGACCATCTTCTTCCCTGGAGGATAATGCTCATTCTAGCTGGATAGGTTATTCTTGGCTGTAATCCAAGTTCCTTTGCCCTTCGGAATATCTGGTTCCAAGCCCTTCGATCCTTCAGTGTGGAAGCTGACAGATCCTGACAGATTCTAATTATTGATCCTCGGTATTTGAATTGTTTTTTTCTAGCTCCTAGCAGAATCTGTTCCTTGGTGCTATAGTCCTGAAATTTAGCCACGATATTCCTCGGGGTTTTAATTTTGGGGTCTCTTTCAGGAAGTGATCGGTGAATTTTTTCAATGGTGATTTTGCCCTTTGATTCTACAATCTCAGGGCAGTTTTCTTTCAGGATTTCCTGGAAGATAGTGTTTAGATTCTTTTTTTCATCATGGCTTTCAGGAAATCCAATAAACCTTAGATTGTCTCTCCTAGATCTATTTTCTAAGTCAGTTGTTTTTCCTAGGAGATATTTCATATTTTCTTCTAATTTTTCATTTTTTTGTTTTTGTTTGACTGATTCTTCAAGTCTTAGTGAGTCATTCACTTGCATTTGTTCAATTCTTATTTTTAAAGTGTTGTTTTCTTCAGTTACCTTTTTAAGTTCCTTTTGTAACTGGCCAATTTGTTCACTGCACTCTTTTTCCACTTCACTAATTTTATTTTTTAATAAATTGGTGTCTTTTTCATATCTCTTTTGCAGGGCATCATATCCTTCTTGCAAGATACTGTATCCTTCTTGCACTGATTTCAGTTTATTTTCCCATTTATCCTCCAGCTCTCTTTTGAGGTTCTTTATGCAGTCTTCCAGAAAGGCCTTTTGAAACGGGGACCAGTGTTGGTCCTTGCAGTTTTTTTTCTGGATTTTTGTCTAAAGAAACCTCTGGATCTGAGGTCGTTTCTTTGCCTTGATAAAAGCTGTCTATGGTGAGAGCTCTCTTTTGCTTCTTCATCTTTTTTTTTTTTTTTAGACAGCATGGATATCTCTTTAAGGTAGGGAAAAAAAACAGTTGCTGAAAAAGCTTTGCCCTGGGGTACTTTGGCGAGTTGACTTAGGGTGCTGGGCTGGTGGGGGCTAGGACTGGGTCCGAATTACTCCTTAAACAAGGCAAGTCTGCCAGAACACCTGCCCCCAATCAGGGCAGAGTGTCCCGAGT
>JAJPUD010004175.1:119618-164435 GCA_023553655.1 Myrmecobius fasciatus
ATTGTTGCCGTGTATAATGATCTCCTGGTTCTGCTCATTTCACTCAGCATCAGTTCATGTAAGTCTCTCCAGGCCTCTCTGAAATCATCATGCTGGTCGTTTCTTACAGAACAATAATATTCCATAATATTCATATACCATAATTTATTCAGCCATTCTCCAATTGAAGGGCATCTATTCAATTTCCAGTTTCTAGCCACTACAAAAAGGGCTGCCACAAACATTCTTGCACATGTGGGGCCTTTTCCTTCCTTTATGATTTCTTTGGGATATAAGCCCAATAGAAATGCTGCTGGGTCAAAGGGTATGCACAGTTTGATAACTTTTTGAGCATAGCTCCAAATTGTTCTCCAGAATGGCTGTATCCGTTCACAGCTCCACCAACAATGCATCAGTGTCCCAGCCCTCCCACATCCCCTCCAACATTCAAGATGAATGTTTATTGCTCTAAATTTTTTGAGCCAGAGTTAAGACTAGAATTTTATTTCTATGATCACATGGCTGTAATTAATTCAAAGTTAGAGAATTTTTCCCCCCTGGGTTGCTTCTGCACTGCTTGTAGGTACAACATGAAAAACAGTTGTTCCAAGTCAAATAAACTGAAATAATAGATTTCTAAATTACTCTTGTGCATATTGTGCTGCAGCATAAAGATTTAGATTTAGAGCTTGAAGGTATCTTAAAAGTGGTGCAGTCTCCTGATTTTACAGATGAAGAAATGAGAGGTCAAGTGATTGACATATGATCAATCAG
Organism: Myrmecobius fasciatus; assembly: GCA_023553655.1. Classification (NCBI taxonomy): domain Eukaryota; kingdom Metazoa; phylum Chordata; class Mammalia; order Dasyuromorphia; family Myrmecobiidae; genus Myrmecobius; species Myrmecobius fasciatus. Next base: position 120,372 of record JAJPUD010004175.1, read on the forward strand.
AGAAGAAGTAGCAGAGCTGGAAAATGAATCTAAGCCCTTTGATTCCAAATCCAGCCTTCCTCCCAGCTGAGGCATTGGCAGAACCCTCATATCCAAACTGCTGCTTAACTAGTTTCCTTTGAAAATGTCAAGGATACTGGAACCAGATTGTAGAGTACATTCAAGAATCTATACTATATCTGTGAATTAAATGTTTTTAAATAAGTTAACTGCTTGTTTTCTTATTCTTTAGGTTTAACAGGGAAAATGCACACTCTTCAGCCAATTGAGATTCAGCTCTTGGAGAATACTTCTTTGAACCTCATGGATTAGCTGGAATTTGGACTGTGAAGCCCTTGCTGAGAAGAGCTTTCAAGCTTTGATCACCTGACCAGACTCTAGCAATGGCCAGCAAACGGAAATCTACCACCCCTTGCATGATACCAGTAAAAACTGTGGTGTTACAGGAAACAGAAGCAGACCCTGTTGAAGGTTTTAACGAAGGAACTCAGCAAGAGTTACCTCCTGAAACTCCTACTGTTAATGATGCTGTTAACAACAACAATAACAATAATGGAACACTGTCTAATGGGCATCGAAGTACTTTTGATGGTGATTCTTACATATGTAAATATTGTGATTTTGGGTCTCAAGACATGAATCAATTTTTGGGGCATATGAACTCAGAACACACCGACTTTAATAAAGACCCTTCTTTTGTATGTATTGAATGCAATTTTATGGCAAAAACCTCTGAAGGGCTTTCACTCCACAATGCCAAATGTCATACTGGTGAAATCACCTTCATTTGGAATGTGGCCAAACAGGACAATCATTTAACTATAGAGCAAATCATCTCTGATAGCACCAGCAGTCATGACCTTTCAGGGGAGTCCTATGAAGAAGGGATAGATGGACAAGCTGAAATTATCATTACTAAAACTCCAATTATGAAGATAATGAAAGGGAAAGCTGAAGCCAAAAAAATTCACACACTGAAGGAGAACTTGCCAAATCCATCTGTTGGAGAGAATTTATTAAGTCAGCCAGCTGGAGAGAACTTACTCAGTCAGTCAGTTGGTGAAACTGAGATGAAAGAGAATGACCATTCTTTCACCAATGGATCTGTTCCAGTCAGCCAGGCAACCAGCAACCCTGTGAAAACTTCACATGTTGCCAATGGCCCGCTAATTGGAACCGTGCCTGTTTTACCTGCTGGCATAGCTCAGTTTCTATCTATTCAACAGCAGCCCCAGGTGCATACACAACACCATCACCACCAGCCACTGCCTACATCTAAGTCACTTCCCAAAGTGATGATTCCATTGAGCAGCATTCCAACATACAATGCAGCCATGGACTCAAATAGCTTCCTGAAAAACTCTTTCCATAAGTTTCCTTACCCAACCAAAGCTGAGCTTTGCTACTTGACTGTTGTGACCAAGTACCCTGAAGAACAACTAAAAATTTGGTTTACTGCCCAAAGATTGAAGCAAGGTATCAGTTGGTCCCCTGAGGAGATAGAAGATGCAAGGAAAAAGATGTTTAACACAGTTATCCAGTCAGTACCTCAGCCTACAATCACAGTTTTAAATACTCCTTTGGTTGCCAATGCTGGCAATGTCCAACATCTCATTCAGGCTGCCTTACCTGGTCATGTTGTTACAGGGCAGCCAGAAGGTACAGGTGGATTGCTGGTTACTCAGCCAATAATGGCCAATGGGCTACAGGGGACAAGTTCCTCTCTCACCCTAGCAGTTACCTCTGTTCCCAAGCAGCCAGCTGTTGCACCACATAACACTGTTTGTTCAAATACTGCATCCACTGTGAAGGTGGTAAATGCTGCTCAGTCTCTGCTCACTGCATGCCCAACTATAACTTCCCAAGCTTTCCTAGATTCTAGCATCTATAAAAATAAAAAATCTCATGAACAGCTATCAGCTTTGAAAGGTAGCTTTTGTAGGAATCAGTTCCCTGGACAAGGTGAAGTAGAACACTTGACCAAAATTACAGGCCTCACTACAAGGGAGGTTCGAAAATGGTTCAGTGATCGAAGATACCATTGCAGAAATTTGAAAGGTACTCGGAGCATGTTACCTGGAGATAGTAGTTCTATGATTATGGATTCCACACCTGATGTTACCTTCACTCTGTCACCCAAAGCACCTGACCTAGCCTGTGTGACAACAGCAACAACACCGGGAATTCATCACTCAGCCAAACGGCAATCCTGGCATCAGACACCAGATTTCACCCCAACAAAATATAAGGAGAGAGCCCCAGAACAGCTCAGAGCCTTGGAAAGCAGTTTTGCACAAAATCCTCTTCCCCTTGAGGAAGAAGTAGACCGATTGAGAAGTGAAACCAAAATGACCAGAAGAGAAATTGATAGCTGGTTTTCAGAGCGACGGAAAAAAAAGTCTGCAGAAGAGAACAAAAAATCTGAAGAAGCAGCTTCTCAGGAGGAGGAAGAGGCTGAAGAAGACTGTGGTGAAGAGGATCCTGCTGATGAGTGGAGGGCTTCAAATGAAAATGGCTCTTCAGAGGCTGCCAGTAGCGATCATCCTCGAGTGGAGCGAAAAGTCAGCCCCATCAAAATCAATCTCAAGAATCTGCGAGTGACAGAGGCCAATGGCAGAAACGACTCAGTAGGACTGAGTGCTAATGACCACGAGGATGAGCAGGGTTTGAGCAAATCCCTGGAACAACCCAAGAACAAAGTGAATTATAAAAAGACTGCCCAGCAAAGGCACTTGCTCAGGCAGCTGTTTGTCCAAACCCAGTGGCCAACAAATCAGGAATACGATGGTCTTGTTTCCCAGTCTGGCCTGCCCAGGGCAGAGGTCGTGCGCTGGTTTGGAGACAGCAGATATGCACTCAAAAATGGACAGCTGAAGTGGTATGAGGATTATAAGCATGGTAATTTCCCCCCTGGTCTACTGGTCATCAGTCCAAGCAATAGAGAACTTCTTCAGGATTATTATAAAACCCACAAAACGCTGTATGAAGATGATCTTCAGGGCCTATGCGACAAAACTCAGATGAGCTCACAACAGGTTAAATTGTGGTTTGCCGAAAAAATGGGTGAGGAAACCCGAGCTGTATCAGACACTTGCAGTGAGGACCAGTATTCCAGCACTGGAGAACAAACAGGAAATCACAAAGGAACATGTGACACCTATTCAGAAGTGTCTGAGAATAGTGAGTGCTGGGAGCCCAGTGGCCAGGAGATCAGTTCAGAACCTTTTGATACACTGAGCCCTCAAGCTGGAATCCAGCTAGGTAAGGAATCACAGTATGCCCCTATCTGCAGTGGGGAGCCTAAATTTACCAAGCTTCTAGATCACTTTTCTCAATTATTGTAATCTGATCATCAATATTAGTACAAGTCTTATGACTTGTTTTTACATGGAATATCTGGTGGCACAGTGAGAATGAGACAGCAGTCATGAGGTTGAGTTAATGTAAGGCTGGAAAAGGGAGAAATAGCTAGTCCTTTATAGGATTGTATTAGTGCTGGGGCAAGAACTTAATGTGCTTAGCCAAGGTGGCCTTTCCAACTGCCCTAGAACTTGGTTCCCTGAATTATAAAGTATATTTGTGAGTAGGGAGTGGCTCCAGAAATTCTTGAGATATGGTGCTGAGGTAGGGAAGTACATATGCCTTCATGTTGGGTTTTGGTTTGGGGTTTGTTTTTTTAAGTGATGATGGGAAGAAGGAAAACGAAGGGAATTTTTAAAAGCCCAACAATTTTAAATTAATCAGTAAGGGAAAAAAAGACTTTTAATTGTCTTTATGTAAGATATAAGTTTTAACAAAAATTTAAGTACTGCCTTTTCTGCTGCCCTTCCTCAGATTTTTAGACTTAAATTTGTAGATTGAAGAAATGTTGATGATGGAAAAATAATTTAGTACCTTTTAGAAGAATTATAGGTGTTTGGTTTCTCTATTTTGAATGTCATGCTTTTTTGTGAAACTGAATGGGTTGTCTTTTAAAGTAGAGGTATCAAACTAATGGCCTAGTGCTCAAACAAGGTTAAAATGTCATTAGGAAATCTTTAACAAAATTAATAAAAATACAATACAACATAGATAAGTTTTCTAAGTAACTAGGTAGCATCCTGGGATTGGTTCTAATTGAGTTCGACATCATTGGTTTAAAGATTATTTTGGCGGGACCTACATTATTAAAAAAAAAACCCACAGTTGAAGAAATAAACACATTTGATGGATTCTCTAGGTCTTTTTCTGGGTTCTTCTTCCCCATTTTTAAAGCTTTCATTTGATTTACTATTGGTAACATATATATTAAGAGATATCCAAGAGGAGGTGAAAATACGATGAACCCATTCACCTAGAGATCATTAATTCTAGTGAGAGGTTTGGTGAAAGCCTAGTAATATTTTGAGATGAGCTGAGAATTTGTTATCTATGCTTTCTCTATGTGCCATTACCACATGGATAATTTTGTGTGGCATATTTTCCTTCTTAATGCCATCTCTTGTCAAAAATTTAATTCAAAGAACATTTGTTAAATGTCTTATGTATAATTCCGTGCTAGGTGCTAGTGATACAAAGATTAAAAATTTGCTCTCAGGGAGCTTGTTAAGTAAGGGCTGTTAAGGGGTCTCCTGAACCTGTCTTTTTGAGTTACCATATTTTCCAAATGCTCTTGCCCAAAGCATACAAGAGGTCTTAAATGTGTCCCCTGAGCTGACATAATTTGTTGTTGCACCCCGAGATGGATTCCCTGTGTATCTTTGAGAGGCAAGATAGGCACCAGCCAGTCTGTACCAAGGTGGGATAATGCTTGTACAGTTGGGGTTCTTTACATATAAGTTTGCCCTCTTAGTGTAGCTGTTTCCCAGGGGAAAGCTTTTCCCTAGATAGAGTTGGGGGAAAGGAAAAGGAGAAGTGTATAGTCTTGTTTTGTTTTTTTTTCCCCATCTTAGCTGTATAGGTCCCCCTCCCATGTCATGCTATTGCCTGGTATCCCTTCCTTCCTTTGTTCCACTATTATAAAAATGTAAACTTCTGAAAAGACAGGGAATCCTTTGGGTTTCACATGTAGGTTCATTTCTCTTGTAATAAATCTGGTTTAAGTCTTATGACATGATTGTCTCTTGATAAACTCACATGCTAGTGGAATGAGGCAGGGCAAGGATATATATACTACCCAGAAAAGTATTGTTTAGGGTGAGATGTGATGGGATAAGGGAGAGACTTAATCCTCTAGTGAAATGATAAGAGAGAGACAGAGAACAGTACATTTGCATTTGGAGAAATTAGAAAAAGCTTCTAGTAAAAAAAAAAAAAAAAAAAAAATCCCCTGAGCTGAAGAGAAAGAAGATAAGGATTTTAAGTGATACCTAAGGAAATGAGAGATTGCCTTTCAGGGGTGGGGAATGCATGTTTGTGGAAGAAGGGAGAGAGTGCCTTAAAACCTTAGAGAACTAGAGTAGCATGGGCTTTCACCAACCAAAATTGTTTTTTTTTTTTTTTTTTTTTTTTCCATAGGTGAGAGTTGATAATATGAAGTTGTGATATTTGGTCTTACTGTGTAGCTTCAGATTTACAAGACAAGTTATATAGAGAGGTTGATTATTTCTTCTTACACCAGGGATCCTTAACCTGGGGTTCACATACTTGGTTTTTAATATTTTAACATAACTAATGTCTTTTGAAATCTTAAGTATTTATTTTATGCTTTATAAATGCCATTCTGAGGAAGGATTCATGGGCTTTTAATAAAATGCCAAAGTGGATTGTAACATGCAAAACATTAAAAAAAAATACCTTAGATACTATTACTATAGGGAGTAAGGCAGGGGGGGAGGGAGGAAATTTAAAATGATATAAATTCCAATTCACAGATTTAGATTCCTCTTCCCACAAAATTTTCTCTATCTTTACTACTTAATATAACTCTGGTTTTCTTTTCTTGGAGATAAGAGAAAACCATCTTAATTCAACTGAAATTATTCCTAAAGTCAGAAACTGTGCTATTGGCGGTTTTGGACAATGAAACGGCCAGGTCCTTGGCTTCCAAACAAGCATTTATTAAGCATCAACTCTGTTCCGGGAACTAGGTTAGCTGCTGGAAATACAAGAACAAAAATGAATCTACTTCTGAGCTTAAGGTACCCACATTCTGAGTTTTTGAGTGACCCTCTTCAAGGACCCCAAACAGAGGTAGGACTGCTTGTTAGTATTTATATCTTTTTCAACAGTGTATCTCTTGTAGAGAGAACTGGCTACCTTTTTAATCTTAGGGAAGGAAGTCTGACACCTATCTATTAATTCTGCATTGACTTTCTGTCCAAAAAAAATGGAAATGATTGACTAGACTGCTCTCATTCCCCCCCAGGAAATCGTGAGATTTTCTTTTATGTAATCGAGAGGTTTTTGTTTTTGTTTTTTAACAATGATCCCTCCTTCCACCTGATCAATTCAGCTTTGTACTAAGTTGTTTTACATGCATAAACATTATTCTTTAGGTATAATATAGTACACTAGAAAGATCACTTGCTTTAGATTCAGAGTACCAGGGGTCCAAATTATACCTCTGATGTTTACTACCTATATTACTTGGGACAATTTATAAGTTTATTTAACTTCTCTGAGAGATAGCTAGGTAGTATAGTAGATAGAATACCAAGTCTAGAGTCAGGTAGACTTATCTTCTGGAGATCTGGTTTCAGGTATTTATACCTGTATGACTCTGGACAGGTAATTTCTCCCTGTCTCTTCAATTTCCTCATCTGCAAAATGATTTGGAGAAGAAAATAGCAAACCACATGTCTCTGCCAGGAAAACCCAAAATGGGGTCCTGAGGAACAGGGTACAGTTAAAAAATGATTGAAGAAATACAACTTCTGTGGAACTTGGAGTCCTCTTCTATAAAATGAAGGGGTTGAATTAGATCACCTCCAAAGTGATTTCTAGCTTTGTCTATGTAATTCTGTGAATAATAGCTTACATAGGCTTTAAAGTTTACAAAACACTTATATACATATTATCTCATTTAATCTTCACAAAAGCCCAGTGAGGTAAATGCTATTTTTAACGTCTATTTTATGGGGATAAATGAGGAAACTGAGATGGAGAAGGATAAGTTGACTTGAACAGGGTCAGAGAAGTAAATCTCGGAGGAAGAATTCAAACCCAGGTCTACCTGATTCCTTTGTGTATTATTCTATTCATAAGATTCAATTGCCTGAGTTTTTCAATCCCCCAAAGACTTTTTTAAACCATGATCTACTTTAGTCCTAAAACTTTTTTTGAAACTTTTTAAAGCATATATTTTATTGATGCTTTTTTTTTCTTACATCATTTCCCAATGATTGCTGCCTCCATAGAATCCTTTCTTATAACAAATGAGTAAAGTCTACTCCTGAATCACAAACTAGACATTTTTTCTAGACTTTACAACCTCTCAAACTTGTCCAAAATATAAATTTGATAAAAAGTCAAGAAATTTCAACTCTCTCTAGGCTCTGGGACACAATCCTAATGAGGTGAAATCTCATGGAAAAGATAATCTTTTAACACCCAACATGCTTACTCAGCACTTTCTGTTCTATTTCCCCCATATATAGAAGTTAATTATTTATTCTTATACCGAGCTCCTTTAACTTACTTGGAAGCACTAGCTGATTCCTGGGCTTGTAATGAACTCAGACCTTCCCTTCTCCTTCTCCCAGTGCCAAGGAAAACCAAAAAGCAGAATTTTACTCTGACAGGAAAGCAGGGAGACAAACGTCTGTATTGCAACAGAATTCAGCAAGAAAACCCAGGAACAAAAGGTGTATGTGGCTATGTAGCATCCTGCTTAACCCTGAGTGGGGGAGTCCAGCATGCTTCTGGGGCTATTTCTGTCCCCTTCAGAAGTCACTTGAGGGTAGAGACTGAGGCTTGTGGAGTGTCCAAGTAGGAAGAAACTGAGACAACCTTTAGGTTAGCCTTTAAGGATACCGCTATCAGAGGAGAGTCAGAAAATGATTCATAGGGAAATAAAAAGAAAGAAGACTGAAATTATCAAAAATTTTAAGAGGAGGAAAACTTCAATTAAAAACTTTGAGCATTAGCAGAAAAACACACAAGAGATATTAATTACAGAAGGGAGTATGGTCTCCAGATCACTTAAAAATGCCCATATAGCTATGAATAAAATTTTCAAAGCAAAGAAAAATTAATCAATACATGAAAAGGCAGAGGACCCAGTAGATTTCCAAGAGTGCATGGAACCACAACAGGATGATCCTGAATGATTTAATAGAGAAACAAGAATTGTGAAAACAGAACAACATATAGTCTGCAGAATAGAAATAATTGGCACTATAGAGAAACTTTGTGGTAAGTTTTATCACAGAAACAAAAAAAAAGTAATTGAGTGGGAATGCAAATACGTTAAAGTGAAAGTTAATCTGGAAAAGAAACAAAAATAACCACATTTCATATACACATTTCCATTCAAGCAAAACATATTAATCTTCAAGATAGAATTAGTAGACAAGGGGAGAAATGGAGATAATAAACAAGGTATGAGTACCTACTATGAGCCAGATACTGTGCTAACTTTGAGCCTCACAATAATTCTGTGAGGTAGATAATTGACTTGTCCAGGGTCACACAGATAATATGTATCTGAATCTTGATTTGAAGTCCCGCCTTTCTAACTCCAGACCCTACGCTCTTATCCAATGTGCCACTGAGCTGCAGGATTATAGGTCTCCCAGAAGACAAGTCAAAAAACTTGATAATGCAATAAATAATAGAAAAAAACTGCCCTCAAAGTCTGTCTGTCTGTCTGTCTGTCTCTCTCTCTCTCTCTCTCTCTCTCTCTCTCTCTCTCTCTCTCTCTCTCTCTCGATATAGATATATAAAATTCCAAAAGTACTTAAAACTGCATTCAGACTTTTGGGACACTCTATATTGGTTGTCAGTCAAGTCATACTTCATTTTACAACTTGTGAGAAGAGGAAGGCTTTTTTCACAATCATTCTGCATAAGATAAGATTGTACACAGCAGTGATCAAAATTGTAGTGTTTTTCAATATTTTCCTTATATTATTGTGGTCATTCTAGAGATTACTCACATAGTTGTAGTTACTTGAATCTGGCTTAGTTCATACAAATCTTCCAGAGTTCCTCTGAATACCTTCTATTTTTTCTTTCTAATAATCATATTACATATCATTCAAATACAAGTTGTTCAGCTTTTCCCAGTTGGTGGGCACCCACTTTACTTCTAATTTGGTCCTGCCATGGAAAGTACCACTATAAACATTTTTAATAAATGGCCAACTTTTGCCTTTTCTTTCTGAATCTGAATTAAGAAGATAGGAATAAAAAAAGAATAGGCTGTTTTTAAAATATAAATTTTTCAGTGGTTGTTTCACATAAATTTTTTTGGTAAAAATTTTCAGTGGCAAGCTGTTAAACCAATGTTACGTGCATTATGAATAGCACTAAAAGTGAACATGTCTTTTTGTTACCCACCTGTAATTACTGTATATTATTTCGACTGTTAATTACAACATGATTATTAGCATAAGGAAGATAATGAATAATCACTGTAAATACTTTGCTTTTCCTGATCAAAGTAACATGCTTTTGTATGGCCTAAACACGATGTTAATACCTGAATCACAGTCTTTTCATAGTGTTGCTGCAAAGTAAATGATAAGCAATAATAATGTAGCTTTCCCTGTGTTGTTAGTCACAGTAAATGTATTTCATCTTCCTATTATACCTTGAGTTTTTGCCACTTTTCCCTTGTGGGATGAGTAAATGATGCTCAGTAACTTTTCTACATAGACAACTTTTTATGTAAACCTTTGATGTGGTAATAGTGAGTGTGCTTAATTGTGGTACTAATACTGGTGAGTCAACAAAAAAGGACATAGTGTTAAATGATTTTTTTTTTAAACTTCATCTTAAAATTGTTAACATGGCAGAGGAGGCCTTTTCTCTTTTCAACTGACAGATTTGCTCTAAAATATTCCAAGTTTCCCTTGCAATTTCAAGTCCAACTTGATACTGGAAAAAAGAAGTGACTTTTCAGGTCCTTTGTAGTTCCTATTTTTTTCTATATTTTCCTGATTCCAAGTATGAACATTTCAGCTCTCAACACATGAGGAAATGAAAGACATGTTTTTATTGTCTCACAAACCAGAATAATATTACTTGTGTTTGTAATGTAATTGTTGGTATTTTCCACAGCTTTTACCACTTGGAAGGCAGTGTGGTGTACTGGAAAGAGCACTGGCTTTGGAATAAGAGGATGTAGATTCAAATCTCATCTCTGATCCTTATTACCTATGTGACCTTGAGATGTGGCTCAGCTTTGGTGGGCCTTCCTCTTTTCATTTTCCAAATGAAGAAAGGTTCTTTCCAGGTGGAGATCTGTAATCTAGAGATTTATGCCTAATCCTCTTGATTCTATTGTAGTCAAGAAAGAACATTGGGATGACAAGGGATTTGTGGCATTTCGGGGGTGAGGGGTGCTACACTTTACTGATCCTTTTTTTGAGGGTGTCACAGACCCCAAATGACTGCCATAGTCCAGGGCAAATAACAAAGAAAGAATGTTACTGATTGTCATTAATCACCATAAGCTGTTAAAAGGCCTGTTTGGGGAATGCTTTTTCAGTCAAGGTCAGAGAAGAAGATATCAAGCTCTGTGTATTTTTAAAGACTCCTGTTTACTTTACAATCAGGGCTAAAAATTGTGAAACAAAGATCAAGGCTGCAATAAAAATCTGAGCAGAAAATTGGACTGCCTGCTCATCTTAGATGAGTGTTCTGAAGAGCACAATATGACATAGGTATCCAGCCCAGGGGCCGATGGTCATCAGGCCACAGGAAGCTTCTTGTAACTATTCTGATTGCTGTGTTGGAATTTTAGCCAGCTAGCATCCCTCAGTCTAAATTGAGCTGAACCTGGAAGTGAGACTTCCAAAAAGCTCTTAAGAATGTGGAATTATATTGAAGATGCTCAAACTTTCACATGTACATGTTAGAAGTCTGTTCTAATATGTATTTTATGTATCTTTTTTTTCTTTTTCCAGAAGCAGATTGAATTTAAACTGACTGCTATGAAGGATCTGCCAAATGTGGGAAGATGTCAAATGGAACGGGTCAGATCTGAACCTCTGCTGCAGGGGCCAGTTTCAGTGCCTGCTGCTGTGAGACTTTTAGCCAAGCACACTGGGGAGAAGCTGTTGGCAACTCACTGGTCACACCAGAGCTCTTCACAGCCAACTTAGGATGAGATGCTGAGCTGGAGAGCAGGGTTCATGTCAGATACTTTCTCCCGCAATATAGGACCTCTTCTTTGCCTTCCAGTGGATAAAATATTTCAGATTTCTTATTCATGTACAACAGAACCAACTTTTTAACATATACATCTGCCTATACACATTTAATAAAACATCAAATTATAAACATGTTCATTACATAGAAACTTCTGATTAGCAAAACAATGCATTTCCTTTTTCTCTCTCTGTGTTTAGTGTCTGTTCTCTGAAGGTTGATATCACTATATTTACTCCTCTCTGTCTTTTATCAGGGTACAGTGCATTGAATCTAGAGAGCATGTCAACAGTATATTTAAGACTTTATCTGAAATCCTTTCTGTGGACCCTTTTCTGAAAATAATTCTGCTTTGTTAAGCAATCTCTGACCAGCAAGTCTATAAGCAAGAGTTTTCTTGTCTGAAGTAATAGCTAAATAGCCATTTTCCTGCAGGTTAAAAACAAAAACAACAAAAACTCACCTTTTTTACTCTCTTTTTCCTGAAAAATTCTAGATTAGATAATTAACTGTTTTTCCAACATTGGGGTAAATGAAGATGTGTTTAATCTTGAATCTGGCATATGTCAAATGCCTACTTCAAGTTAGAAACGTTCCAGTATTAGAGGGAAAAAAAAGACAAAAATCTATAAACAAAAGCACAAAGCCACTACACACAGCACCTTTCACTTGAGGATTTCAAAGCACTTTATAAATGTTGATTTCTAAATCCTCATACAAACTTGGGAAGAATAAAATGTGGCAAACATGATCACCACTTTATCAGTAAGGAAAGAGATTAACTTTATTAGTTATTTGAGTTGAGAATAGCCCTCAATTTAAAATTGGTTGTATGAGGCTTCCCAATAAAATCATAAAACTTGTTATCTTTTTATTGTAACCATGAGTTCTACTAGTCTTCTCTCTCCCAGTGAATGCACAAGATTTAAAGATTATGGTCAAAAATCATTAAGTATTGATTTTTAAAATGTTCCCCTTAACTTGTAAGCAAATATGGTTTATTTAATTTTAATCTCTAACTTGTCATTTTTGCTTACCTTGAAACTTTGGCATTTTTGGAAATGATATCTTTTGAAATAGGAATAATTATTTGAATGTATTCTTTTTTATTCACGCAAAGATTTTCTAATATAAGTAGTGATTTCCACATATAGTTAGAGGCTTCCATGATACGAGTGGAAAGGCTAGAAATCATCTTAATCAGTTTGCAAGACTTAACTTGCAATATCAGAATTATAAGGGATCTCAGAAATCATCCAGTTCCCTTATTTTACAGATAAGATTGAATCCACAAGAGTTAAAGTGATTAGCCTAAAGTCACACAGCTAGCAGAAGGGAACCTGAAGTGAAAGTAGTCCAGTGCCAAGTCTAATGGTCACTACTATAGAACACCATTCCAGAATGACCGCCAGGTCTTTAGGGAAGAGTGAGGGGAGATCAGGTGACAGGACTTCAGGTCTAGAGTAAAACACACAAAAAAACAAAAAAAAAACCTGAAAGATAAATGTCTGTGGCCCTATGTAGTACAGTCAGCTGAAGACAGGCAAGTAGAAACTTAAAATGAATTATGTTGGAAATTGAGGGCATGAACTGTGGCTCTTTAGAAGAAGTCAAATATGTTTCCCTTTACCCCTCACTATCCTATGTGAGCACTCTGGGGGCACATGTAGCAAGCCAGAGAGTTAAATTGGTTTATAGCAGACAAGTGCCTTTTCTGGAGGCAAAGGACATTTTATTCTGTGGTCTTGAAGAACCCTTTCTTTGAAATCCAGAAGCCTTCATACTATTTCTTCTGGAGCCTAATTTTTCTTGGGGAAAAAAAAAAAAACGATCTGGCAATTTTACCCAGACTTGAATTTTGTAATTATGCACAGTGTTGGATATGACATTGGTATGACACTGATGGATTGTGTTGGATATTATGTCAAGAGCATGGATTTGTGAGTGGTAGCTCCCTGCAGAGAACAAACACATGATTTTTCTCTAGTGTTTATATACATGCAGGTTAATTTATGCACATATGCAGTACAAATATTCATTTGATATTACCTGTAAAATGTACATGTTATGTGCATTTAGTAAATGAATAACCTAGATATTAAGGGGGAAAAAAACTCATGCATTGGAAATGAATGCCTTTGTATTTATTTGTACATTGAACATGGCTTGGGGGAGAAGCAAAGAGAAAGTCATTGTTGAAGTATCCTCCTCAGGAATCTCACTTCCAAAGTGACAACCCTTGAAATATGATCACTCCCATAGTTTCTTCATGTATTAACTAGGGAGTTTTTACTGAGAATTTTTTTTGGTTCTTTTATTAGAGGTCCTATTAAATATATAATCCAAACACTGAATGGAAAAAAATAGTACTAGAAAATTGCAGTGTGAGAGCATATCAGGCAAGGTTCACATGAAAATTATTCATTATACATGAAGATTCACTTGCAGAAAAAAGTTGAGTGGAAGATTTAGGATCTTTTTAATATTGTGAACTTTTTTCATATGCATTAGTTTCCTTAAACAGGTATGACCTAATAGCTGCATAGTTAGCACGGTGAAAGAACCAGGAAGGAAAGCTGAAAGGGAAATCCCAGGGAAGCAAAAAAGATCCACATTCTGTTCATGTCCTTGTTATCTGAGTATATTTAAATATGATTTGGTATTTATTCTTGCAGAAAATTTTACATAAGCAATGAAGAAAGTAGTTTGATTTCAGATCCATATACTTAAAATGGTCTTCAGTAAAAATGTTGCGTGGGTGTCAGAGGTCCATTACTTTGGGTGCACACCTTAGGAGAAACCAAAAACAAGTAGAAAAATTGGAAGCAAAAATGGGTTTATATAGTCGACAGCTGGGTTTAATGGTCCTGCCAGCAACCATATCCTAGGACACATAGCCACAATTTTGCATATAGCCAAAGTGTTGTCTTCTAGGGAGTCTTCTAAATGAAAGCAGTCTTTTGAATCTGAAGTACAACTGGGAGTAGAATTGGTCTGTCTTGAGGCAAAAATGTTTAAAGCTAACCTTTCACTTTCTTTTCTCAGTATGCACTTGGACTTTAGATAATAAGATTATGTACATTCAAGTTTCTTATTGCCTGTTTTTTTTAATGTTTAATTTTTTTTACATGAAGATAGAATTTTTACAGATGAAACCAGATCTGTTATGCTGAAGGAAAGGAAAAATGTGGTATGCTTTTCATATTTTTGATTGTTTGAAATTTTGATTGTAGAAAAGATCTGTGCTTTGAGTTCTCATTTTTAAATAGGTTTTTAAAAAATAGATTACTGAATTCTGATCTTTTAGCACTATTTTTTGTTTTTAGTTGAATGCACTAATAGACTGCTTCTTTGGGTGCCACCTTATTTCTAATACTGGATCCCTTAATTCATACACTTAGACGCTGGTCCTAATGTATTCATGATCTGCTTGATTATTTGCACTGTTTTCTGAGAACAAAAGCACTCAGCTTAAAGTATCAGAGATCTTTCTTTGGTTTCAAGCAAATGGGTAGTTATTCATACTCCTTACCTGGGATTCTGTCCTAGAAATCCAGAACATTTCTCCAGGCTGTCATCCTGGTGAGTGGTGGTTCGTTCACTGAGTGAGCAGATGGTGGCTAGCATTCCTCTTCAACTCTCCTCCAGCTTCTTGAACATCATTTCTATTATCTTTCTTCTCTGGGTGTCATAATATAACCTTTCCTTAAGTATATGATTAATCCCCCTTTTTCATGATAACCAGTTTTAGACCCTAACAGCTCTTGTCTTCCTTCCCTCTTAATGGACCAAAAGAATTTAGTTGGGATTAAGTAGGCAGTAGTATTTTATGGTCAACTTAGGCAATCAGTCCCCAAGGGATAAAAAAGGACTTGGAGAGTGTTTTAATAAAACACTGCAAAACTCTTGACTATACAAAAGCTTTGTGATTGTAAAGCCAAGTGTGACACTTCCTTAATGTATGTTTAATAAGTCTAGATGGTTGGTTAAGTTCTAATTGTACCATGTAGAGCAGAGGGCAGTATTCAGTAGGGTCACTTCCCTCAAATGGATGTGTATACTGCTGACAGCTCGTTAGATTTCTGCAATGCACTAGTGACCTCCCCACTTTGTGATTTGTCCAAACAGAAATGCAAGAAAAGTAAGCATTTCAGGTGTTATTCATAAGAAATAGGAGACGTTCATTAAATACACTGTCATTCAAGAAACTAAGGAGAGATGGTACCATCCAGACTTGCATCACATTCACTCAAATAACCTCCCTTCTGCAGACCTCTTTTAGTTTTCCAGATTGTGGTGATTAGGGTGACTGGAAGCCCAGCCCTCCTTTTATTTCTCTTGAATGCTGAGAACCCATTAGGAACTCTTATTTGATAAAGCTATGTGTACAGATAAATGAATACAAACCCAATAAATAATATTATGGAGCATTTATAATCAGATGTGGCTGAGGAGAGCAACTGTCTATAGAAAGCTTAATTTTACTTTCAGAGAGCAGACATTTTAATAACCAAGGCCCCATCTTCCAAAGCTACTACCATACTATACCTATGTGTATATTTTGTTTTCTATAGTCCACATGTAATTTGGCAAGTTGCATCTAGGTTGTGGAAAAACTTTCAATAGTGGGGAAATCTAAATCAATTGAATAAATTAGGGGAATTACTTGGTTTATTTATGCAGTTATATGTGAAGATTTAAAACCCAGTCATAGTTAATTAGTTTCTACTCAGATTATATCTTCTAGTCAGACTAGTCATGTTAAGTGACTAAGAAAATACCTAATTTTTGTTAGCATTAACACACTTTAATTTTTAAATATAGATGAATGAGTACTTGGCTAGATAGTTGGTTATTAATTGAAAAGGGAGTCCCATGCAATGTGACCATCCTTAAAAGCAGTCTTCTTTATGTAGGTTAAAATTATTAGTTTTCTTCTAGGGATTAGAGTTGGATTTCCCCCCACACTTTATCAATTCAATACATTCCCAGTGCCCTGAGTGAACAATGTAAATTGGTAACTGAATTTGGCTTGCACCTTTCTGTCCTCTTGGCTCAGGTACACAGAGAGAGCCCTGATAGCCAAAAAATAAGTAGGAAACTTAGTGTGATATGGAAAGGATGACTGTTTTAAGGACTGAGTTGCTGTGAATTCTTTATAACAGCTTTTTTTGTTGTTGTTTTGGGGGGATGGGGTATGAGTGAAAAGACTTGTATGGAAAATCATTTCTGATATCAAAGCTTTATTTGGACCTGAAAGTTTTCTTTGCATGGTCAAAGACGTAAGATTAGGCATTTGCATTAAAATCTGGAAGCATGTCTGCTTCCCAATGGCTTTGGTGGGATCACTGTTCTGGGACAAGTTCAAAGGCAACCAAGAGTAAGTTGTCAGAGGTTTTAATTAAATCTTGTTTGGGTGTAGTTTTTCAGAAAAAAAGAATCAAGTAGTAGAGGGAAAGGGAGAAAGACTGGGAGAGGAAGGGGGAAGGAGAGGGAGGAGGAGAGAAGAAATAGTTTGTCATGGTTACTGCAATGAAAGTTTTTTCATCTTTTTGTCCCCTTTTTAAAAGGATAAGACAAGAAAATTTGATGACATAAGTAGAATCAATAGGGCCAAAATCTAGGATAAAAGCTGTTCATGATAACTGAATAAAAAATGATTCTCCTCTCCCTTCCCCAAGCCAGAGCCACATTTTTAAGTGTTAACTACTCACTTGGTGCCTAATAAGTCTAATTTATATTTCAAAAAATGTTATCTCTGCTTCCTGTCCACAACACTACATCATGTTTGCAGTCTGCTGGAAAATGGAGGTATATCCTATTATAAATGGTAGACTAGAACCAAGAAGAGTGTGGTTTTACACCCCAAATACTGAATCCAATAATCAGCCCAACTGTTATTTGATGAGAATTAAAGAAGAGAACATAGTTAATCTCTGGCACATTTGTAGTTCCTGCTTTGTCCATAGGCAAGAGCTTGTTCAGTTGTGCCAGAAGTGGCATGTAATGCGACTGTTATTTAAAAAATGAAAACATGCCAGCATCTCCTCTCCCCCTGTAGATTGTTCATTGAGACTGTTATTAAGTGCACTCTTTGTAAAAACCAGTTGTTTTTGCCAATGACCTACAGATATCTTCCTGACAACAGCCCCGCTTCTCTCTTTCCTGCTAATTTGAGGGATAAGCACTTTTTTCCTTATATGCTGAGAAATATTGTAATGATTTTGCTATTGCAAGACTGACCACTGCTGAGAAGTAAACTGGATTTGAAAACAATTCACTTCAGTGAATTCAGCAGTTCAAAATGGACCTGTGTCTGGTTACTTGTCTAAAGGTAAAGAACTGGCCTTATGGACTCTGAAAGGACCCCATTTCACATTATAATAAACAGACCTTATTTCAGGATTCTAGAAGATGGCAGGGGATAGGGTGGGGGGGGGGGGGTAGGGTACAGTGGAAAAACTAGGGAGCTAAGGCACATGTTAACTTAGCCTTACATGTGAATATAACTTTTTTTTTTTTTTTTTAACCGGGGATAAATTTTAAAAAAATTTAAAACCTGCCTTAGACTGGGGCTGTGATTATTGCTACTGCTTATAGTGGCTCACATGAGTGCAAATATACTTACAGTTGGTCTCTCTCAAGGGCTAGCACTCCTTATAGCACTACTGCTCCTTCTAAGAAGTACATTGTGTATTTCCCTAAATCTTGTATATGTGGACTTGATGTAAGGAGGGAAAAAGAAAAGAAATTGTATAGTTTGAAATGGTTCTAAATGGTACTTCAGATCTTGATTATTCCTAAATAAAAATACATAAAACCATTATCTCACATTTACAGATTTTTTCTATGAAGGGAGTCTGAATTTATAGTTAAGGTAGATATTGGCAAATGATCCAAACCCAACTCCTATCAACTGTTGGTCTGGTTTCTATGTGTAGTTGCCACATTTGACTTCAGCCAAAGATTTTTAATTCTGAAAAAAACTAGACCAAACTCTATAATGGATAAGGAATCTGAAAGGGACCTCGATTTAGTCCCAACAACTGCCTCCATGTTACTTTTCTCACTTGTACAGCTTTAGCAACAGCAGTCTAGGTAGACTTTGCTAATTCCTACACTTTGGTTTCCTTTTTTTAAAGGAGAAAGTAAAAGCCTGTCCAAACATCATCTGCTAGATAATACACGTCTACAAAGGAAAGGCTCTATTCCAGACATATCCTAGTTCTTTCATGCCAAGATGAGTTGCCTTAATCACAAACTAGATGGGAAATTGCTGCTTTTAGAGCAGAGAAAAAAAAGCCTGAATAAGTACAGAAGAGTCCTGGTCCTTGCTGTTTAAGTCCCTGAGGCCAGTGTCAGAATGGCTTTACTTTATTACTCTTACTATTGGTGCTGCAAAGGAACCCCAAATCCTCCAAAGCATCTTTTACCACCTCATGGTTGAAAAAGCTACAACCACCAATGAATGCAATGAGTAAAAACAGCAGTTGAAAGGGGAATAATATAACCACCCCAGAACCACCCAGTCCTCTATGGTATCCCAGGAGTCTGGTTGTAAAAATATAGCTATTGCTTTAGGGAATGGATCCTCCTGAAAATTGACCAAAGGATCCACTAAATTGGCTGAATGAGCTCAAGTGAGGATATGAGTTTAGAGCAGTATTGTCGATATGTCCCATGTTTCTGGGCTCAGTTGGACTTCAGTTTTGCTAACCATATTCAATTGAAGTAAAAGAAGGCTATTTATTATTGAATGGAAAGTTTTTTTAAATTTTAACTTAGAATTGAGATTGTTTTCTCTTTAGAAACATCAAAACATTCTAGTAAAAGACAAGTCACAAATTCAACCAACTACTCGAAGGCTCAAAGAAAAGACTTCATCTCATTCCTTTGACAAAATATATACTATAAAGAAAGCTTGCTAATAAACTGAGGTATTTATTCATAAAAACTAAACTTGTCAGAATAAATGAACAAAGTACATTTTGTAATGAAGTAGACTTGACAATGGCATGTGCCACTGTCTACCCTCACCATTTAGTAATCAGAAAAAGCTCTCATGGCATCAAAGATGTTACCATTTTTCTAATATTAAAAACCAATAATAATAGAATGGAAACCCAGAATCAAGGAATTTTAAAAACCCAAGGGAATTGGAAACTGACTCCTAAACAGTAATGTGTACCCATTACAAGGCTGGATTTTGCTGCCATGAGGTGGCCTGGGCCGCCTTTTTTATGGGAACAGTGGGAGGGGACATTTTGCCTGATGCTACATAATCATTTAATGTCCTCCAGGAGATAACACGTCAAATTTTGTTGTTTCAGTCCCATCTATGAATAACTAAGAGACTTTCTTCCCCTTCAGGTGTACTAGACCATATGTTTGTTAGTATATACTTTGCAATAGAGCCCTGGAAGGGAAAAAAAAGGTGAGGGCTGACAGATAGACATCCAACCAAGGTCTTTCCTCATGCTTTCGGCTTGGTGACTAAGTACTCTCAATAACTTTTTTTCCAAATCTCCACAAGGTAGTGTTTCTCACAGGCACCACAGGTTAATGGAAGTCCTTTTTTTATTGTCTTGTTTCGGAGAAGAACAGGGTGATGATGGCACTAAAAACCAATAGAGCCATATACTTTCTAAGTTCCAATGAAATATTTATAAAAACAAGTATTTTCTTTAAAATGATCCTTTAGGCATTCTATGTAGCTTAGAGTTCAAATTGTTTTTCTTTATGGTAACAATTTTTATGCCACCTGTGGTTAGTTAATAAAAACATCAGCTCCCTGGACAGGTTTGGTTTCTCTTTAGATATTCCCTATTCCTGGGAAACACATATGCTTTGAGCTTTAGGAATTCATTCTATATTGACTATTTGAAGTCTTGCTAGGCTTATATTTAAACTGCTGAAACATGAGTTTGAGATGGGAGATAGTTTATATGAAATAACTTGCTCAGCAGCGCATTTAGCCAAAGATAGGTCTGCTTTCAGAGCAACTTGAGGCCTTTTGAGGACAGGGTTGAGGGGGAACAGGGGAGAGTTTATTAAATTTCTTTACAACCTGACAGAAGATAGACCTCCTGGGCTGCTGGCCTTATGGGAATAGCTTGTCTGAAAGGAAGTTTTGAAACAAGAAATTGGACCCTTCCCTGCTTAACTGTTCTCTCTCCCCACCCATTTAAGGGGAATGATAGATACAGTCAGGCAAAAAGGAGCTGTGGTATATAGGATGTCCCCAAAATCTTAGTGCCATTGTAAGCTACTAAAACTTTAATTTTAATTTACTAAACCCGCTTTAGTAATTTACAATAGCATTAAGACTTTTAGGACATCCTATAGTTCCAAGTTATCTGGTAACATCTTTGCTTACTGCCAAAAAGCTCAGTATAGGTGACTAAGTGCTAATAGCTTTCCATTTCCCCTTGTCTCTATAAAAAATACACCAATGGGGGGGGGGGGGCAGGGGCAGAGGGCAAAACCACATGAAGCCTTTTTATTTGGCAGTCAGGTCTCTGAGGACCCAAAATTGGGGGTGGCAGGTTTGCCTGTGCTGAAGGAAGGCAACTGAGGGCCAGCCTCCTATGAGCTCCTGCCCCCAGGGAAAGCATAGACTTCTCACACCCAAGACATGAGACACCAGTTGTAGGTTCTATAGCGTCTATTCTCCCAACCCAAGTTAGTCTGTCTGTCTTCTAGTCAGGTCTGAGGGAAGGCTTACTCCTTGGGGCCAGAAAGTCAGTCATTCCAAATAGGAACAAACCCCACAGTATCCAAAAACTGCTAGTTCAGGTTCATAGATGCCTTCTTGGCCATTCAAAGTCAGACATAGAGATTTCCCAGTGTTCTTTGTTGCTCGTGATGAATACAACTCCACATTCCCTTTTCATGCCTAAAAAACTTAAGAATCCTATAATGTGCCCTCTTTCCCTTAAAAAAAATTTTTTTTGAGTCAGCTATTTTCCTCCTGGCACTGTCACTAACATTGCCTAAGTCACTTCTTGAAGGTTCATCAACCAGCCACCTCAGAGCATCTCAGCTGGCGCACAGCTTAGCTCAGCTCAGGAGGCTACACAAGGGTGGTTGGCAGGGGTCTTTTAAATGCCACTTGCTTTAGGGGTTCACTTGTGATAGGAACAATATTGAGGGGGAGTAAATAACTTAAGTTACAATACAATTTAGAAGAAGAAATAATACTGCTGTTTGTAACATGTTTTAACTTCAGGAGAGCATTCCATCCTGAAAGAGGGTTAGTGTTCCAGGGCCATATTGCTATGTCTACAATATTGCCTTTCTTGTCCCACTCACCAAGTAAAATATTCAGCACAGATGCCCCTGTGGGGTTTCAGGTCTCACTAACAAGGCAACCAGCAAGTCGGGCCTGGATCAGTCAGGGGACAAATCTCTTAGGAACATTAGCCCTCTTACACGGTTCATTTGTGGTTTTAAAGCTACAGGAGGATGTAAACTTTGTTATTGGGGGGTCTTTGTGGGTCCCTTCGGGAACCAGCAAAGACAGCAGTCAGCCCCTCGGTCGGTCTCAGGAGTCTGTCCATGCTCCTCAGAGCCCCGGGTGCTATTGGGTGGCATAGGTGACTGACCTGCCCAACTCTCCCTGTGAGTGAGGGAGCCGGGACAAGGGCCCTGTCCTTTCCAGGAGAGGTGAGATGAGAGCACCAGTCTCTGGGGAGTCGAGACAAGATGTTTGTGCTCAATGCCAGGCATGGTATAGTCTTCTTGCCTTTACCATGGACAAAAGTGAACAGACTCACAACAGTACAACAGCTGAACAATGGCTTGGTGTTTGTGTGACGTATCTCTACTGGAACATCAGGCTTGCGGGCAGAGAACCCAGAAGGGCTGCCTGAAGGAAAGGCCAGTTCACAGAATTCCATGAGGCATCTGCTGCTCAAACCCAGATAATTCTCAAAGGCCAGTGTGGTGAAGTCTAGAGGCGGTTGTCTCCATTGATACGAGTTCTCCGAAGTGCCCTGGGGGAGAGAAGTGATGGTTCTGATTGGGGCAGAGGGGCCCTGAGGGAAAGCTGCCCACTAAGGACCTGCTAAGGGTGGAGATGTGAGACAAGTCATTCCCAGAAAAAGAAGAATGCTCGAAAAAGGCACAAATACCAGAGCAGAATCCCATATGAGGCTTGGGCTGAAATCCTGAGTAGTGTCATAGTAGCAAAGATGCTAGATTCTGCCTCAGAATCTAATCTGAGTGGCTCAAGCAAATCATGTAACGTGTAAGGGTGGTCTGAGCCACATGCAACTGAGCACTGCGCCTAGTACACAGCAGGTACTTAATAAATGCTTGTTGGCCTGACTCAATGATCCTAAAAGACTCTTCTAGGGAGACTATGATCTTGACTTGTGAAACTCACTAAGGTCGTGTTCTGCCATAAATAATATAGTCATTAGATTATGGCTAATTACTTGAATAACACGTTCACCATCACAACCTTTTCCAGCACTCTAAGCTCTGGTCTCAAGACTTTTTTATGAATAGAAGAGTAAGTACAGGCAAATGGGTGTGTGTCCTGGGACAATTCAGTTTTAGCAAAAAGGTAGAGGGTTATATATACTGGCATCCAGCCTGCTCGAATAAAATCTGGCTTAAGGGGCTGCTTGTGAACACTGAAGCTGCATGAGGCTGCCTTGGCTCACTCTGTCCAAGCCTTTGCAAATGGGGAAAGAACCTATTGGGAAATGGGGAACCAGAAAATCCAGGCCAGCCCCCTGAGTGCCCTAGCTGCATTCTTGTTTCTCCCTCCCAGCCCCAAGAGGAAGGAGTGGAAAGACAGAGAAGGAGATACTGCTGTTACCTTCGTTCCCGGCTGTCAAAGTGGTCTGCTAGGTGCTCCTGGGAAATGCGGAAGTCCTCAAATGGCTGCTGATAGCGGGCTTCAAAGGAGCCCTCCCGGGCTCGTCCATGGAGCAGCTGGCCTGAAGATTCGGACCCCCTTTCTCGGAATGACGAGCTGCCAAAGGGACTGACCTCCCCGTTCTCCTGCTTCAGGAAGAAGTCCCCCACATACAACCTGCTACAGCCTCTGCAGATCCCAGGATGGACCCTCACCCCCACGTCTCCTCTAATAAGAACCAAAGCACATGCTTAGGCTAGGCTAGGCTGTCCCAACCCCTTCTCCACCCTGGTCTGGAGCCTTCTCTTCCTTCCTTCTGACACCACTTAGTCTTTAAAGTCCCTTCTGCAGTGTCTCCTGACCCCAGGACCCTCAGGCAGGCAGCAAGTACCTTGGCAGGAAATATATCTATTTTGATAAGCAGAGAGGCCAACTCCAAGTCCTCACTGTAGTTATTCTTCAAAGGCACGGCTCTGTATCCTGAAACCAATGAGACCCCCCCCCCCCCAAGGTGTGAGTTTGCCCAAGGCAGTATTCTCCTGGATCCTGGGCCTGCCTTCCTCTCCCAGCCTTCCCTCACACTGAGCTGGGTGGCCAGGCCTTGGCTGGCTTTATCTGAACCTGAGCAACTAGAATAAGAATCCCCTCATGCTGTCCATCCCATGACCCTCCTTTGTCTGGCTGTTCCCCACAACTTCAGCTTGGTTGTCAGAGGAAAAACAAAGGGTTAATTCCTCTGAAAGTGTCAATGACATCACAGACATTAGCCCTCTCAGGGGTATTTGCTCACACTTAAAAAGGACCCTCAGCATTAATACTAATGCTACATTAAGCTTAGCATTTGAAAAGAAGGGACAGCCAATAAATAAGAGTCGAACACTTAAGAGCCGATTCCTGAGGTCGTGGTGCTAGGTGATGATCCAAAAAAATAAAGTGGGAGCTCAGGCTTCATAATGAAGACAAATGGGGAGGCATTGGGGGTCAGAGGAGCCTTCCCAGGACTGTGGCTAGGCCATACCTTAGCACAATAACACCCACTTGGCCTGGCTGGTCCATCCCTGGAAGTGAGTGTGAGTTAGGAAAAGTTCTGTGGGCAGCACCCCTAGCTATGGCCTGGGAGGTTTCCCTAAAGAGCAAAAAGGAGCTAAGCCATGGTTTCCAAAACTAATCTAAATGGGCTAAATGGCGATCCTTGTGATCTGGCCATCAAAAGAGAGAGAAGAGAATCTTACAGGTCGTTGAAGGTTCCCTGAATGGGCCAGCTTCCCCCTTTCTCTCCCCGCCAGCTCTTACCTGTCTTTAGGCCTTTCACCAGGAAGGTGGCCTGAGCCAAGAAATTCTGGTCACTGAACATATCTTCTTCATACACCACAAAGCGCAGGAAAGCAAATTCAGGGTTACTAATCTGGAAGTGGAAGGGCTTTGCTGGCCAAACAGGGTTCAGGCCATTGTCCACTGTAAAGTAGAGAAGGCAGGAGCCAGTAATCAGCATCTTGATCTGGTTTCTGGGGCACCCCTCCCCCAGTCCCTTCAACCCCACTACATGGGAGAAGCAGACAAGATGTGGAAGGAAAAGGTCAGAGGGCTAAGGGACCAGAAGGAAGAGGGCCATTATGTCTAACCAAGCTTCCTTTGGGGACAGGTAGATATCTCCCCGTCTCCCAAGTATTTTCCAGCTCTAACTTGTGCCCCAGTGTTTGGGAAGCTGGGAGAAAGGGAAGTGAAGAGAAGTAGGGGGGGTTGGGGGAGCGAGGGGAAGAGCCTCCAGCTTTTCACTTAGCTTAGACTCGTACCACAACTCTCTACCAAGAGGCACAGGCATACAAACACAGAAAATGCCGGTGACCGGTGAGACAGACCCAGCCTTGAGGGCCACAACACCCCCCCCCAACAGTACCCAGGTCATCAGGGACAAAGGTAGCGGGAGGTGCTGGGTCCTGGGGTGCCCCACCCTTGCCACCTGGGCCCTCACCCACAAATTCTGTCTTGTGCTTCATGTTGTCGTAGTCAGCTCCGGCCACCTCAATCTCCACGAAAGGACACACAATACCACGGCCGTTCTTGGGGAGATGCCGGGCCCCCAGGACCTAGGCAGGGCAGAGATGGCTCGTCTCCACCACACCCCCCAGACAGCGCTCCCCTTCCCCCCACATGCTGGCTCCCCCTTGGTGAAGGACTTGGCCAGGCTGGAAGCCTGCGCCCCCAGCAGGTGCAGGGGCAAGTGTTAACTCCAGGCACAGCCCTGGGCCAGCTCGGGCCACACAGGCCCAGGAGGCCCAGGCGGCCCAGGCAGCCCACGCACTCCTGGGCCAAATGTGTCAAGTGGGGAGGCCCCATGAGTGGAGACGTGACGCCCTCTGCTGGGGCCTAAAGAAGCTGCGGCTCAGATCCCAGGCAGCCTCCTCTAAGCCCCCGCTGTGCGAGGCCTCCCGCAGCCTCCACCCTGTGGTTATTTCTCTTCCAGCTCCCCTTACTCTCTCTAGGGGAAGATCAGAGTTTACAGACTTTGCCCACCTGAGCCCATCCCCTTGCTCAACTAATGGGCAGGTGTTTCCCTCCCCCCTCAGTGCTCCCTTCCACGTCCCTCCTGATTCCTAGCCTTCACCTGCCCAGCAGGATCTTCTACGGCCCCAGTGGGGTTTACTCTAAGAAGGAAGCCTGCCTGGTGGCACTTCTGCACTAGACAATGGCCATGTTGGGGAGTGGGGCAGTTATCCCTTATTCACTTGAAAAATGTCCTGAAATGCCTACAGGGACAGATTGAGAATATGTAATTATGGAAGGGAGGCTTTCTGGGATGGGAAGAAGGGCTCAAAAGCGCATTTCATCTGGAGCACATCCTCACAAATCTGCAGGATGGCTCTGTCCCAAGAAGTATCTCAGAGCAGGGAAGACCCTCTCACCCAGAGGCAGACTCCCAGGAAGCCCACCAGCCAGCCCATCCTTAACCCCACCACCCTTTTGAGGGCTTTCAACCAGACTGATGGTGGGTGGCTACCTTCTCCCCTGCACACTGTGCCATGGAAGGACATGCCATGTACAGCTATGTCCTGTGCTGGGACAGCAGAGAAAACACGATCACATCTCTAATACTTAGAATCTGTGTGACCTCTGGCAAGTAAACTCACTTCTCCCAGTCTTTTTTTCCTCATCTGTAAAAGAAAACTGGACTTGACTTTTAATATCCTTTCTAATCCCCCAGCTCTACTAGATGGCAGCAGCCATTCAATAAATATTGGACTTGGGACAGTGTCACAATTTTCAGCCATCAGAAGGTAAGGCCACATGAAAGTTGTCCTAAGTCTCAATTTCCTCTAATTAATGTCTATACCCACCTCACAAGGTGGCTGTGAGAAAAGCACCTTGTAAAGCAATACGGAAGTGGGAGTTGTGATCATTGTATATGGCACAACAACAGGATTCAAATTCCCTGACTCAACTCAGTTCTGCTGGCTTCTTTCTGTATTAGTTGTCCCCTTCTGACCTGCTCTCTGCTTAAACCTACTCCAAGTCTCTCTAGACCCACCTCATTTGTTCTATTTCCATTTATAGTCCATATTATGAGACACCACATAATAGACCTCCAACTCTTTGTGGTCCCAAGACAGATTCCAAATTCACATCCCTGGGTCAGCCACTTTTTCCAGTGGACAAACAGCATGTTCCAATGTGAAGTGGATCTAGGTTATGGACTGACTGCCCCCTGCCTGGTTACACCACAGTGCTGCCCTAAGTGGCCTTTGCTGGGGCAGGATGGTGGCACCCCTTTATGAGCTGCCCTGCCCACCTCAATGCAGACCGCACATGGCTCTATCCCACGCAAGCTACACTTGTCAAAGGGGTCGAAGGCTTCATCTCTCATGTTGCTTGGCTGCATCACATATCCACAACGCCCACTGGACATGAATAAGGCCTGGTTCATCTGCATGGGTTTGTCTAGAAGAAATTAATTTAGCTATAATAAACTCAAATTACCTTTGGACCCTTTAATTCAGAGTTAGTGAGAAAAAGAGGAGCAAAATCCCCAAACCCACCCTCACACATGGAAGTTACAGTTCTCAAGACAGAACTGCTAACATGCTTCCTCACCTGGAGTCTGGAAGTTGAGGGCCACAAGCTGGCTGCCACAAATCCACATGGGCAATGGGTCATAGTTGGAGGAGTCCAGTCGTTGGCCCTTGGGGTAAATGCGTGACAGCTGAAGCCGATTATATTGCAAGAACTTCTTGCCTTTGGTCTTATTCACGTATTTCTCAGCCTTGGTCTCAGGGAAGGATGACATGTCTCGGTAACAGGCCCGCTCAGTGCCGATCTCTGGGAATGTGTGAGGACAAGGTCACTGACTTGGCCATTAAGATCTTGCCAACCCATGCCATAGTCAAAAGGAGCCATCGCATCCAAGCCCTGACCCTACAACCTATGCCAGCCATGTTGGGGCAGAACCCTGGTTCAGGGCCACTGCCTGCCCCCAACATCCCTACTGCAGTCATGGGCACCAACAGTCACTGCCCAGCACCACCCAAGCACCCCCAGCCTGATCACACAAACACCAGTGGTGACCCCGTGCGAGCTGCGATCTGCTCCCTGCTTCATTCCCTCTCATACTCACTATCCTCATCGAAGGGGACGGGCCGACAGTAAATGACAAGTTCAGACAGTTCCAAGGCAATTTTCTTCCTTCGTTCCATCATCTTTCCCTCTGTGAGCTGCCCAGCAGAGAGAGAGGTACAGTTAGACCCAGTGTGAGAACATAACCTAATGCCAACAGACTGAGACCAGCCCTCCAAAAACTCTCTCCCTTCAGGGAAGATACCAAGAGCACATTCTCTGAGCCCTCCAGGAGTCTGGCTCTCATCTGTTCATCCCTCCCTACCTCCTCCCCATCCCTTAAAACTATGAGCTAAAATGAGTGCATGACCAGCCAACTGTCACCAGGACCCATACAGTAACTCTCACATTTCCATATTCCATGTCCCTCACCCCAGGTCATCCCAGGAGGGATCCTCACCCGGGCATCCGCAGTCTGGGCCACCTCTCGGATCTTTTTCACCCAGTCCTGTAAGTCCTCCTGGGAATCAGCAGCCACATCCAAGGACCAATGGGCAATGGACGCCATGCTGATCGAGAACACAAAAAGTCGATTGTTCTTCCCCTCAGGGCGGATAGCTACAAGGCAAAAAGCCCAAAAGAGAAAACCAGTCAGCACTTGAAGGATTTGTCTATTAGCCCTTCTCCCAAGCCCCTTAATCCTACAAAACAGACACATATATACAAGTCTAGATAAGAACATGACACATAGACCAGAGATTGTAGCCACCCTGAGCCCAGCCTAAAGCCGAGAGGGCTGGTCCAGAACAAGCATGGGCAAGGCCCAGGGCTCACCAATCTGGCAGGCTGGCACATCCAGGACTCCACGGAGCAGATCTCCCAGGGGGCTATTCTCATCCAGCTGCTGTAAAGAACAAAGCTACAGTGATCATCAGCTTGTCAACCTCCATGTTGCAATGCATGTGTATGAACGCATTACGGGGTGTGATCTTCTGATTCTCCTGCCAGGTTGGGAGCTGGGGAAGAACAGGAATTGTGCATGCATGCATACAGGGCCCTCTGGGCCTCACCTCCCTCTCAGGCTCTAAAGCAGCAGGATTGGCCATCTCTTCCACATAGTTGGATGGAAACCAGAGCTGCTTCTTCCCTCCGTAGTCTCCCCTCCACCTGCAGGCAGACAGCAAATCTGGAAACTTGGCACATGGAACTCAGACCACATGTTGGATGAATGGCCACCCTAGCCACCTCCCTATCTCCCCTTTCCCCATGCCCTATGACAGCTCTGTCCTGTACAGAATGCTAGCACCCAGATGGAAGACTGGTATATTTTTAAGTAAGTGCAGGTATTTATTTACTTAAGCACAATCACACAGGCAAGAGTCCAGACGTACAAGCAAGGAGATCCCACGACTCCCACTACCTTCTCAACAGTAGACCCAATTCTCAGGCTTCTGGGAAGCAACCACCCACTCAGCCCTTCCCACTATCTGAACTTTTAGTCCAAGAGGGTGAGGTAGAGATCACTCAGATTAGGATAGTCTGAGAAAAAATGACGCATCCCAGACAGCATCAACTCACCAGCCTCCCTCCTGCTTTTCTACATTCTGGATGATGGCACTCTTCGTAAAGGTCAGCTCATCTTCCCGCTGTGCCTTGTAGTCAAAGAGGGCTTTGACTGCACACTGGGGAGACAGGGGGGCTGGTCAAAAAGGGGAGGGGACAAGGACCCTGCCCCTAACAAGCCCTGGTAGAGAAAGAGGGATCTGTGTTCAGAAAATGCATTTTAGGATTGTGGAGGAAGGGAGAATACAATGGCCTCCATCCTGGGGGCACTGACATGGTTCTGGCATTATTAACTACTCAAATGAGGAGCAAAAACTTCAAGAGAAAAAGCTGAATTTAGCTAAGCCAGGTTTGGCTGGAGGATCCCTCCCGGAGGAACTCTGTACAGCCTGGAGAGCAGATGGCCTAACCTTGTGATGCCGTCACAGGATTTAAAAGCCACAAGAGAAAGATCTGAAAGGTCGTCTTGTCCAACCTCCTTGTTTCACAAAGAGAGGCCATCTGGTCAAAACCTCTCAATTTACAGAAGAGGAAATAGAGGCTAAGAGGAGAAAGGCCTTGTCAGTCCCAGGTCCTGCCTCCAAATTCCATGCTATTTTCACTGTAGCCAGCTGACAGTGCTGATGAACTGACTGGTCCCTCCTTCACATGTGAGAGCAATCACTCGCAAGCATGCATAACCCCAAACATGTATAAATATATGCAGATTCTTAAGTTCTAAGGTCCTGTCCACCCCAATAGCCTAGCAGAGGCAGGGATATGTAAAGGGAAAGATCCTGATTTGGAGCCAGAGAGTCCAGATTCAAAATCTGCCTCTGCTACATATTACCTATGTAACCTTGAGCTAGTCCCTTTGTCTCTCCAGATCTATTTCTTCTTTTGCTTTAAAAAGAAAAATTAAGGATTTGGTATAGCTCATCTCTTAATAAGAGGTTTGATCTTAATGAACCTTCTCCCTCTACCTATTAGATGTGAGTTATTTTGACTGGCAGTCAAAATAAGAGTAACTTAGGCAGGAATTAGGACTGAGACGTCTAGCTGAGAACTGCCTGCCCAGTAAGAGGAGTGGTTATTCTGGGACCTTTAGGGGCAACTGAGTCCTCAGTCAGCTCCAGGGAAAGAAGATTTAAGCTTCAAGACTTACCTGCTCAAGCCCTTTTTTATTGTGGCAAGGAATTAGAAACTCATTTGGGGAATGGCTGAATAAGTTATGGTATATGAATGTTATGGAATATTATTGTTCTATAAGAAACGACCAGCAGGATGATTTCAGAGAGGCCTGGAGAGACTTACATGAACTGATGCTAAGTGAAGTGAGTAGAACCAAGAGAACATTGTACACGGCAACAACAAGATGGACGTGGCTCTTTTCAACAATGAGATGATTCAGGCCAGTTCCAATAGACTAGTGATGGAAAGTGCCATCCGCATCCAGAGAGAGAACTATGGAGACTGAATGTGGATCATAACATAGTATTTTCACCCATTTTTTGTTGTTTGCTTGCTTGTTTTTTGCTTTCTCATTTTTTCCCCCTTTGATCTGATTTTTCTTGCACAGCATGATAAATGTGGAAATGTTTAGAAGAAATGCACATATTTAAATTATATTGGATTACTTGCTGTCTAGGGGAGTGGGGAGATGGGGAGGAAAAAAAATTTGGAACACAAGGTTTTGCAAGGGTGAATATTGAAAACTATCTTTGCATATATTTTGAAAAATAAAAAGCTATAATTATTTTTTTTTTAAAGTTACATGCTCAGGGCTTGGCCAAAGAAGATGCTCAATCCCAGAAGGTGACAATATCTCAGAGCCAGATTTGGCCTCTTAGTTATATAACCCTTCTCAGAACAAGAACTCTCTTTGACAGCCATCCTGAAAAATCATCTTCTGGTCTCCTAGAAATGCCTTTGCTCAGTGCTGTGATAACAGTACTCCTTCCAAAGAAGGGGAAGCTAAATACTGACAAGTCTGTCATCTTCTCCTCCAACCCAGAAGTTCAGGTATGGGCCAGTGCAGGGCAGGAGGAGAGAAAGAGAAGAAATCCAAATAACCCACCCTTAAGGGAAATCTCCCTACTACATATCTCTCTACTCCAAGAGATAATCCAAAGACAACCATGAGGTCCCCGACTAGCACTATCCCAGGGGAAAGGGAGATCTCAAGAAGAGATCCCAAATCCTTGGAAAGAGCTTGAATGAGGCCATGGGGAACAATGTCAAGATGGTAGCATCTAATAAATATATCTAAGTGCTAACATAGCATTTTCAGGTTTACAAGGTTGATGTGTTTGATCCTCACAACATTCCTGTGAGGTTGGTGCTATCATTATTATTATTTTACAGATGAGGAAACAGATTGAGAGCAATTGCCTTGCCCAAGGTCACACAGCTAAGTAATTGTGTAGGAAAGATTTGAACACAAGTCTTCCTGATTCCAAGTCTACCACTGGATCCCCTGTGTTATTTAGAACTCTTTACCTTAAAAGTTGGCATAGGATTTGCCTCCACGTAGAAACCTGGATTCCGTCCTTCATACAGAGCTCCATAGTCAGGCTCCTGAAAAGAAAGTGACTTCCTATCAAGTGCAGCAAGATCTCTGGTCTCATCTTACCCCTCTGGTGGTAAGCACGTACAATCACCTTCTTCAAACTCACACTTCTCTTGGCTTCCTTCCTCTCAGAATGCTGGTTCTTGATCTCTCATCCCATTTTCTCATCTTTCTCCCACACCCTAAAGAGTGATTTCCCTCAACCCTGCCCTTAGTCTTCTCTTTACATTCTCTCCCTTGACCATTTCATCCATTTCCATGACTTTGATGCTCAATACAAATGAGTCCCAAGTCTCTGCCTCTAACCTAGAACTCCAGAAATGTACTTCCAACTACTAGCAAGATAATATCCAACATCTCAGAATCATTATGTCCAAAGTGAAGCTGTTTGCTCCCCCGGATAGATCTGACTTCCCTTTGAGTTCTTTTATTTCTGTTGATGATATCAGCAGTGCCATGTTCCTGTTCTCTCAGGTTTGAAACCTTGGTTTCTCTCACTCTCCCTTTTCTCACTTTCCCCCCAAAATCAATTCTATCTCTGCCTCCTCTTCTTCACCCATCTTATTGCCTTGGACTATTTGTAGGTCTTGTCCTTCCCTTCATCACTGATCCAAACCTGCCTGACTCAGTTTAAGCCCCACTGGCCATCCATGGGCTTTCTTCTTGCTTCCTGCTATTCATGGCCTCTCCCAGCCATCACTAAAAGCCCCAAAATTACCTACTATACAAGATGCTACTTTTTAAAAAATTTTGTTTTTATTATTTTTTAATTTCAAAATTCTCTCCCTATCCAGTGCTTCTCATATTCTCCAGACCCTACACTCACAGATTCCCAGCCTTCTCCAAATTCTTATATGCCTCCCCAGCCCAGGCCATCACTTCCAAATCCTCCCTGCCTTCCCAGGTGCCCCCCACCTCTTACCGCTGTGCCCATCTTCTCCAGTGCCTCCTCATTGATAGGGTACCGAAGCTTCATCTTTCGATACAGTGGATGCTTCTCATAGTAACTGATGAGATCTACAAGGCTGTCAAACTCGGAGTTCCCCAGCATCACTGTCTGCCCCTCCTGCTGGACCCGGCAATGTTTGATCTTCCCTTCTGCCCTGAGGGGTCAGTGAGACAACAGCTCAACCTCTCTGCAGAATCTCCCTACCTCGACACTGCATGATCACATCCAAATGTGGCACATATCCTCCCATTTCCTTGTCTTTGCTCTACCCATCTTAGGCCCATAACATCTTCTCTCCTTTCTCTGGCCTCATATACTCTCTCTTCTGTCAAGTCACAGTTCAACTCTTACATGAAGCTTGTTCTGATACCTCCTAATTACCTTCCTCTCCAATTACCTTCTACCTACTGACATTTATTCTCTACTTCTGCTATATTTACTTATACAACTACTTACTTTCTAACTCATTAGAATATAAACTTCTTGAAATTAGGGATAATTTCATTTTTAAACATTTGTATCAGGGTTGCTTAGTGGCACAGTGAATAGAGCACCAGCTCTGGAGTCAGGAGGACCTGAGTTCAATATTATTATACATGTAAAGATAGTTTTCAACATTTTAAATTTTTTAAAATAATTTTTAATTTAATTTTAATTTAATAATTAATTTAATTGTTTTTTTTATTTTCAAAACACATACACAGATAACATTTACCCTTGCAAAACCTTGTGTTCCAAATTTTTTTTCTCCCTCTCTTTCCCCAATCCCTTCTCCCAGATAGAAAGTAATCCAACAATATGTTAAAAAAAAAAAATCAACCTTCATTTGTAACTTTGTGTTCCAAATTTTTTCTTCCCCTTTCCCTTACCTCCCTCCTCCCCAAGTGTTACGGGAACCACCTGCTAGTGGATGCTGGCAATCTAATCTTGACCAGCAGAATAGATCCCTTCATGTGAGAGGATGATAACAACACAAGGAGACTGAGAGGCAGTTGCATTCTCTGACCTCCCTCTTTCATTCCCAATTCACCAGCAACATCTGAGTCAGTAAAGGCTGATTTGCAATTCCTTTAGGGATGTTATGATTCACAGCTGTGGGGGCTTTAGGAGAATCAACCTACCACACTTAGGTGTGGTCCTTAACACCCAAGACAGCAAACCTATCAGTATGGGTTAAACACAGCCTCATACACTTAGTAGCTGTGTGAGCCTAAGCAAGTCGCTTAACCCCAATGGCCTCCAAAAAATATATCCTGAATGACTGATCCTTAGACATCTTTTAAAAAAAATGTAAATCTACACTTAATGAATGTTGGCTGACTGAATGCCTGAATTGAATGTCAGGACCAACTCTCCCCTGTCCCGGGCTTGTAGTCACTGACAAGGCTCAGACACTTCTCAATCTGTCCCACCCTCCCCTTGGCCCACACAGAGGCAGAGCTCCAGGCCAGCACCTCATAGTCCCCTTCTCACCCATCTCCAAAGCCCCTCCCTCTACGGCAGTCTCTCTGGCTCAGGCCCCTTTCCTCCCACCCTGTCAGGGCCCTACCGGAAGGAGATGGCATAGGAGTTGGGCTCACTCCGCTTTCGCACGAGGAAGGCCCCGTCCCGGGGTACCCGCATCAGCATATGCTCCGCCTGGGCTCGGGTCAGACTGGCATGGTACCACCTGCAGGTAGGGCCCCAGGTTAATGCACTCAGCCGTCCGCCGACAGAACGGTCCCCACATCTACCCCCAGGCCTCTTCACCACGCTCCCACCACGCGGCCCCTCCAAGGCCCTCGTTCCCATTTGGCTGCCCCTCACTCTTTGCTCTCGTGTGCATTAGTCTGAGGCACGGGCTCCGTAAGGCGCATCTCGAACTCGTTGCATCGCAGCGGCACCTGCTGGTAGTGGGTGATGAGGTCATAGAGCGAGTCAAATACCAGGTTGTCTGTCAGGAAGAACTTGGGGCTGCCAGCGTCCTGACGTGAGTGGATGCGGCAGTGCTGGACCTTCCCATTGCGCCTGAAGGAGGGAGGGAGGGCATTATGAAGCCCCAAAGACACCAGACTCACAACTTCCTGAGGGCACGAGGCCCAGGACACCAGAATCCGGAGGCCTCAGGACACATGCTGGGAGGAGGCTCGCAAAGCTCGTCTAAGAAGGTCCCTCTGCACAACTCTGGGTCCCGTGCCCCTAAGACACTGAACTCTAAGGGAGCCTTAATGGAGGGGGAGGGCGTTCCCAGCCACCAGTGGGGCAGGGGGGCCTTACCAGAAGGACAGGGTGTAGTCCCCAACAAAGGTCTCACTCTCCCGAACCAGGAAGGAGCCATCAGGGGCTCCGGTCTCGATGCAGTACTCGGTAAGCAGCCGCTCGGCGATATGCCGCCCGTCCCGACCGGCCCCTAGCTTCCCATGGAACCATTTCTCGCTGGAGTGTAGCTCGGCACTGCTGCTCACCTGGCGGGAGGGGGGCAGGGGAGGAAGATTTCATCCCTCACTCCCCCTTGGGCTTATCTCATCAGCTGATGTTCAGCTTCCATGTTCTATCACCTGATCCCATCTCCGACCCTCTGGGCCCCAGCTCCATCATCACCTCCTTTGGCTCCTCCTCGTCCTCATTGCCCTGGTCACTGTTGGTCTCCTCCGAGTAATAGATTTTGCTGCTGGTCAGTACAAAGTAGTGCGGGTACCACTCCTGAGGGCCACAGGACAAAGTTACCAAGAACCTCTAACTGCCCCCATGACCCTTACCCAAGATCCCTCACTCCTCACTGCCCCCATGACTCCTGCCCAAGATCCCTCACTCCTCATTGCCCCCATGACCCCTAACCAACTAGCTCTTCTTTGCCTCCATGATCCTTGCCCACCTCCCCAAGATGCCCATCTTTTTTCAGGTGCCCCACTGTCCCCTGCACTCCTCAGGCCTTCTTGCCCGAGGTTATGCAGGTATTAAATAGCAGAACTGGGATTTCAATCTAGTTCCCATTCCTACAAATTAACTACACCCTCCTGGCCCACTTGCCTTCCCGTGGCCCCAACCCAACTCTCACGTGATTAATGGGGTCTTCCAAATAGAGGATGCCATTCTTGATGGAGTTGCTGATGTCGTTCTCCGAGTACATCACCGACGTGGGCACCTCCTCGTAGGCACTGCCCTCAGCCAGCTTCTTGTGCTGCACAAGGGGGGCAGGGGTCCTTGCTCAGTCCCCACATCCCCTCTCTGACAGGCTTGCTAGAAAACCTCACCCTGCTAGGCCAAAAGTCCCTGACAGACAAGAAGGGGCGGAACTGGCCCGACGGAAGGCCTGGCTCCTCGGCCTGCCTGTTAACTCTGCAAAGATCACTCGGGGGCCCCAGCCAGGCCAGCCCAGGCCAGGCCAGGCTCAGCCTCCCAACTCTGGCTGAGGCAGAGGAGCCAGGCAGGGAAGGAAGCCCCAGGGACTAGAGAGCCTCCTCCATCCTTTCATCAACTTGTCCCCCGCTCCCTACGTCCTCCGGCCTCCTCCCTTTTCTTCCCCCTGAGCCCGGCCTTCACACAGATACCTTGATAAGGATTTTTCTCTTGAGCTGGTTGGGCGAAGGCAGACCATCAGCTGCAATGTCCACAGGCTTGGTGAGAAGGGTGTCGCCAAATACTTTCTTGAAATACTGGGCCATGTTTCTCTGCTGAGCAATGCTGCAATGATCCTCAATAGACAAGATCACTGGGTACCTGGTTCAGGAAGGTGGGGGCCAGAATCAGGTTAGGTCTCCCCCCATGCTCAGCCCTGGTGGAAGGGGAGAAGAGGAGAGGACGTGGTCTCGCCTGGGAAGAAGTCTGGCTGAGAGTATATGGCACTCAAATCAGGGCACACTTAGTATGGGATGAGGGAAGCACACGGTGCCAGGGGGCACTGAAGGAGGAAAAGATCACCGTTCAGGGCTGGTTCGGGCAGCTAGGTGCAGCTGCAGATAGAACACTGGGCTTAGAATAATTAAGACTCATCTTCATGAGTTCAAATCCAGCCTCAGACACTTCCTAGCTATGTGATCCACTTAACTCTGCCTCAGTTTCTTCATCTGTAAAATGAGCTGGAGACAAATGGCAAACCACGCCATTATCTTTGTCCAAAAAATCCCCAAATGGGATCACAAAGGGTCAGATACAAACTGAAATGACTGAACAACAAGGGTCAGGCTGGGGAAGAGGGGTGTCTGCACAGGAGCACCTGGAGTCAGCCTCTGATAAGGGCTGGAAGGCTCAGAAACACTTGAAGCACCGTTCAGCACTTAGGAAGGATTCCTTAAAGCACACTGTAGTCAGGGAATACCTAATGAAGGAGGCTAAAACTGGGTCTTAGAGGAGGGGACAGAAGAGGACGGGAGTACCAGAAAGGGATATTTCACAAGCAGACAAGATAAAAGACAGGAATGCAAGATAGGCAGGGAACAATAGGAATGATAATAAGAGCTAACATTTATAGTGCCTTTCAAAGTTTTTCAAGTGTGGTACACATTATCTCATTTGAGCTTACCACAACCTAGAGAGGTAAGGTGCCATTATCATCCCCATTTGACAGATAAGGAAACTAAGGCTGACCAGGGTCATAAAGTTCTCAAGTGTTTTAAGCTAGGATTCAAATTTAGTTCTTCTAGACTCTAACTTTAACCTCAATCCACTTTGCCACCTAGCTGCTAAGTAGAAAACAAGGGCATTGCTGAATCACTGTTTTATAAAAGCAGACCCATGGAAATAAGAATGGAAACTAAAGAGAGATGCCAGATTGTAGAAGGCCTTAAACAATGAGCAACTGTTTTGTCCTTTATTCTGCTCATTGGACAAGCATTTATTAAGCACCTACTATATGCAGGACACTAATCTAAGTGCCAACAATGCAAAGATGAAAAGGAAACAGTCTCTTTCCTCAAAGAATTTGCATTATACTGGGGAAGTAAATACAAAATCTCTCTCCAAGGAGTGTGCCCTACCAATGGGACGGACTGCTTGTAAGATGCACTAAGTACTTGATCTAAGTTTTGAAAAAAAGAATCCAAGGGATTCTACAAGGATTGAGACAAGGAGGCAAAGATCCAGAAATGGGAGACTGAATATCAGGGACAGGGAATAAAAATAAGGCAGGTTCATTTGGAATACAGAGTGTATGAAGGAAAGTGATATGACATGTAAAAGAACAGGCTGGAGCAAGACTGTGAAAGATCTTAAAAACAATACAAAGAAATTTGATTTAGATCCTAGAGCAAGAAAAAGCCCCCTGGAGTTTAGCAGGAGAGTCAAGATCAATCAGACCTATACTTTAGGAAAATTTGGAATGGGGCTCAAACTTTGACCCAGCTTTATCACTACTCAGCCTAAAGAGATCAAAGAAAGAGGATAAGAATCTATAAAAAATATGGCAGCTCTTTCCATAGTAGCCAAAAAAGTGGAAATGAGGGTGGCAATCAACAGAACAGCTAAATTATGGTATGATATAAAATGAGCAGTTTTAGAGGAAACAGAGAAGACTGTTATGGACCAATACAGAGTAAAGTGAACAGAACTAAGGAAACAATTTAAACAAATACACTTTAGTAAAAATTATTAAAAAAAAAATAATAACTTTGGAAGACTTTAGAACTCTAATCAATGCAACAAAAAATCATTCAAGACAATGTAGAAAAAGACATATTTGCTGAAACAGTTCATATATAGCATTTGTT
Organism: Myrmecobius fasciatus; assembly: GCA_023553655.1. Lineage (NCBI taxonomy): Eukaryota > Metazoa > Chordata > Mammalia > Dasyuromorphia > Myrmecobiidae > Myrmecobius > Myrmecobius fasciatus. Next base: position 158,825 of record JAJPUD010004175.1, read on the forward strand.
TTGTTGAACAATGCATGTTTATAATAAAGGTTTTTTGGGTAGTTTTTAATTTATAATTTTAAAAAATTATATGTATATTTAATTTTTAAAAATACAATTACACATACACACATTCTATGAAATTTGTTTTGGAGAGGAGAAAGCCCAAAGACTGAAAGACCAATTAGGAGTCTATTGGAAGTATGAGGTGGTAAGAACCAGAACCAGATGGCGGCCTTATGAGGGAAGGTAATGAATTTAAGATATATCAGGCAGCTAGGTGGCGCAATGGACAAGAGTGCTGAGCCTAGAGACAGACCATTTTCAGGAATTTACCAGCTTTATGTCTTTCAGCAAATCACTTACCTTATTTGCCTCAATTTCTTCAATTGTAAAATGGGGATAATAACAGCACTTACCTTGCAAGGTTTTTGTGAAAACCAAATGAGATAATATTTGTAAATTACTTAGCACAAGGTCCAGAACATTGTAGGTGTCACATAAATGCTAGCCATTTGTATTATTATAATAGTCATCATCATTATTGTTATATGTTGTGAAAGTAGAATCATCACTATCATTATATGTTCTAAAAGAATTATCAATACCATTATTATTGTTAATTGGCAATACTGGGTAACTAACTGGATATAAGGGATGAGAAATAGGTAAAAAATTAAGGCTGATTCTGAGGATGCCAACCTGGGTACCTAGCAGGACAGACAACTGGTAATCATGGAAGGAACAAGATCAGGTTAATATCACTGAAAAGGAATTTAGCAATTATCTAGGCTAACCCTTCCATTTTGAAGATGAAGAAACTGAGGTTTAAAGAGAGTAATTGGGCTCAGCATTAGGAAGACCATATTGGCAGCTGTGGGCAGAAAGGATTGGATGAGGGAGACCAGAATCAAGAATACCAGTTAAAAGCCTATTGTGACAATTACACAAGAAATAACAAAGAAAGAGAAAGGAGATCGATGGGAGAGAAAACATAAACCAGAATAAAATGTAATTGGGAAATGTTTAACAAAAAAATAAATAAATAAAAATATAACACAATACAGATAATCGTCATTTGTGATTTTCTAAGTCAATGTGGCCAGTAATGCATTTCTATTTTAGTTTGACACCACGGGATAAACAGGTCAAAAATACAGGATTTAGATGGAAGGAGAGCCAGTACTGTATGCCAGAATGCTACACAGGGGAGCCAAGAAACCTGGGTTCAATTTTCTGTTCTGCCACTAATTTGTGTGACTTCAGGCAAATCCCACAGACCACTAGAGCTGGAAAGGCTCTAAATAATCATCTAATCCAATTCCATTTCACAGATGGAAAAACTGAGAATCAGAGAGTCAAACCAACAGGCCAGGCAGGCAGCAGCCAAGCAGGGCTGGGATTCCCACACAATTTTCCTTTCTCTCATGATCTCTGTGAAGTCAGTCCCCCCACCTATAAGAAGGAACGGGACTGGATGCCCTTTTTGGTCTTTCAGCTCTCATGTTCTGCTCCCAGTGGGAGCAGCCTCCCTCCTCCCCTCCCTCTCTCAGAGCCCTGCCTGGTGGCCCCAGGCCTGCCCACTCGCTCACTCGGAGGTCACGAAGGCGTGCTCCTTGATGGTGTGCAGAACGTCAGAGAACTTGATCTTGGTGGTGAGGGTGTGTCCGTGGTAAATGACAGGCATCCCGTCCGGCCCGTCCCAGCAGTCCACTTCAAGGGTCAAAACAAGGTGGTTGGGTCCAGGAAGAACAGCCGCGAAGGGGCCCCCCCAGACAGACAACCCTCTGCTCCCTTCCCACCCCGACTCACACTCGATGCACCGACAGCCCATCCGGAGACACCGCGCATAAGCCTCCAAGGAGGACTCACTGGAGAACTGGTCCCCGGTCAGGTATCTGTTATTCACAGATGGAATTGGGGTTGGGGTAGCCACAGGGCAGATCCTCCTCCCCTAAGCTCATCACCCGCTCACCTCCCGGGCAGAGCTAAGGGGGAAGAAAGAAAGGGGGAAAGTGATGCTGCAGATGAGGGGCCCCTCCCAGCCCCCCAGCCCCAGGGCCTCACGTGTTGTGAGATGAAGAGATCCAGTACTGAGAAAGAGGGTTGTTCATGGTGTCCACACACACCGAGTCCAGCTGGGAGTTCCAGATGTTATTCTCTTTGGAAAACAGGAAGGTAACAAACTGCCCCAAAACAGATGGGGAAAGAAAGTGAATTCCCAGCAGTTTGAATGCTATCTCCAGAAGGCATCCTGGGCTTACAGCTCCCAGCAAGGAGCGTGGCAGGTCAAGGTGCTGCTGGGTCGGCCCGAGCCAGCCTCAGGCTAACATGACCTCATTGGGGGGAACAGGCTGCTCCCCGCTGCCCTAACCCCTTCCTATCTGAAGGGTCCAGCTTCCCCCTCTACAGGAAGCCAGTCTGGGCCCTGGCTGGCAGGTGAAAGTTCTGGGTACGTCACGTGAAAGAGTGAATCTCTCTTTGTTCCACCCCCCCCCCAAGACACAAGTGGCCAGAGCCCCGGACTTGGAGTCCAAACGATTCAGCTTCAAATGCAGCCCCAGACCCTTCCATGGGGTGACAAGTCACTTAAACGTGTCTACCTCAGTTTCCCCATCTTTACAATGAGGATAAACAATATCCCCAACTCTCCCAGAATGTTGTGAGGATAAAATGAGATGCTATTTCTAAAGTGTTTTACAAACCTGTGACAGCTCTTATTAACTCAATTAGAATCTGCAAGGAAAAGCTACAGGGGGCTGACTTTCAGTATACAAGAAAGAACTTGCTAATGTAATTGGAATAGATTTCTTTGCAAGATAGGAGCTCCCTGTCACTGCAGTGACAGCACTGGATAACCATGAGATTCTGGGAGGGCCTCACCTCATCCAGGAAGAAGTAAGGCTCCTCGATTTCCCGAAGGGGGTCTTGCAGGAAGCTGAGCATGAACTCCTGCACCTGGAGCCTGTCAGTGGCCCACAGCTCCTGCAGGGAAGGAACGGGCCTAAGGGACAAAGAGCCTCGGACCTCCCAACCCAGCCTGCTCTCAGCCCTGGAGCCTTGGCAGCAACCAATGAGGAGGGGGGGGATGGACGGGGTGATCCAAAGGCCCTTTCCCTGTCTTCCAGAACCACCTCAGTCCTAAAACCCTCAGAAGCAGGGCCACACGACAACCGCGGCCTCTACCCTTTCCTCAGTCCTGGCCTGCCACAGAGAATGTCACTCCCCAGCCAGGTCAAGCTCACGGTCATTTCTCTTAGGTTTAAGTCCTACAACGTGGGGAGGCCCTCTCCCTCCTCCACTCCCCTCTGGACCTTGGACCACCCATACCCCCTGGTATTCCAGAAGAAACTGCTGAAACTCCGACAGGGAAACTCTGCAGAGCTCGGGTCGATCCCCGCCCCTGCAGACAGGAAAAAGGGAGGGAGAGATTAGGGTCTCAGCCCACTCCAGCCAGAAAGGGACCACAGAGATGTAGTCCAAGAACCTCATTTAAAGAACCGAGATAATGTGGCTTTCCCAAAGTCACATACTGAGTGACAGAAGCAGGATCTGAATCCAGATCCTCTGAATCCTGTACTCTGTCTACATCATGCACTGTACATTAGATCTGTGTACTGGACCTACAAAGCACTGCCCCTCTTTCCTTGGGAAGCCATTTAGTGTCCAGGGTCCTGAGGAGAATCTTAATGTTATGAATGGTTCCATCCTTCTCCCCTACTCCTCCTTCCCCTCTCCCCCATCCCAGGCCACCCCACCGGAAGAAGGGTTAAGATGAAGGGAAGGGAAGCCATCCCAACCCACAAACCTCAGGGTGCCGGCTTCCAGGAAAGGAAGGTCCATCTGTGGGAGACAGCCAAATTAGGGGAAGGGGTTTGGAAATGGGGCTCAAAGATGGAGGTGGGGAAGACAGAAACAGACTCTTCAAGGAAATGGGAGTTCAAGGATCTCAAACGAGAGTCCTCTTGCATTCTAGAGTCTAACTTAGAATCACAGACCGTCAGGAACTCAAGAGATTAACGAGCCCAACCAAAAGCAAAGGCTTTGCTTATGGTAGTAAGGAGCCCAACTACGGGTATGATCACTCTGAACATAATATCTTTTTTATACCAATAGGGCATCTGGGTGATGCAGTGGATAGAACCCTAGGCTGGCAGTCAGAAAGGCGTGAATTCAAATCCTGCCTCAAATACCTACAAGCTACATGACACGAGGCAAGTCACTTAACCTGTCTGCCTCAGTTTCCTCATCTATACAATGGGAATCATAATGGCATCTACCCACCAGGACTGTTGTAAGGATTAAGTGAAATATTTGTAAAGCGCTTTATAAACTTTAAAGTGTTGTATATGTGCTAAAATATTATTTTTGCAGACTTGTTGAGGATCAAACAAAATAATCTTTGTAAAATGGTTAGCACAGGGCCTGACATACAATAGGCACTTAATAAATGCTTAGTCCCTTCCGTTTCCCCTATGGTAGACATTTAATAAATGTTTGTTCAATTCAACTAATGGAAGTGACTACAAAGCAATAGAGACCTAAGTAAGGGGATCAGGAGGGATTTCCAAAAACAGAATGCTGAAGGGGAATTGGGGAGGGGAGGCAGTTCCAGAGTGGTTCTCACCGTTTTTTGGGCACTGAACATGAGGCTTCGGTAGAGCTGTGCAAATTGGCCATAGGTGATGTCCCCACTCCGTTGCTCCAGGTCCTGGCAAAGTATAAGTCCAGGGGTCATCCCAGGAGTACCCAAGGCCAAAGGGTATCAGGGAAATGTAAGACAAAACTCAGGCTCCCTCTCCTCCCTCCAAGGTTCCTCTTGGAAGGTGGGGTGATCATTCTGAATGTGTGCCCCCATCCACCCAACCAGTCACTTCTCTGTCAAAGCTGGGCCCCAGGCTCCACAACACTGGCCAGTACCAGACAGACACGCATGAGTTGGGAAACAACTCTTACCGTCAAGCGTTCCCTCAGGAACCGCATGTTGGGAACTCGGTAGTTGACCTGGGACAGCATGTTCTTAAGATCCTTGGCAGAAATCCTGAGATGACAAAGACATCCCCCTCATCTTTCAGCCTGCGGTCAATGAGCCTCTGAGTGCCCGTTCCACAGACCCACCACCGTTTCCTACCCTCCTGAGGGCTGAGTTAATAAGGCCCCAAACTAGGCCAGGAACAGGAGGAGGCGCCCGAATGGACACAGGGACAAGGAACTAAAATCCCTGAATGTTAGAGTGGGAAGGAGTGTGGGGCACCAAAGATAGGTCGGAGCTGGTCTCAGAGAACACCTGTTCTAATGTCCTCATTTTTAGATGAGGAAACTTATGAGGGAGGAATACCACTGACAATAATCTACGTTCTTAACTGCCCTTCAAGTCCCCACTTCGAATGTTTCCATCAATTCTGAGAAACACTCACCTAAACTCCCAAGCTAAACCAGCCTGCACACAAAGGCACAAGTATAACAAGTCCGATCACTTGGCACCTCAGAGAGGGGCAGAATTTGGAACACAAAACTTTTTTTAATGTAAAAAATTGTTCCAACATAATTGGAGGAAAAATAAAAGAAAAAGAGTTTAAAAAAACTCTCTACAGAGATTTAGGAGCTAGAAGGAAAAAAGGAGAGAGCGTGT
>JAJPUD010004175.1:164445-180024 GCA_023553655.1 Myrmecobius fasciatus
TGTGTGTGTGTGTGTGTGTGTGTGTGTGTGTGTGTGTGTGTGTGTGTGGCTGAAGGAAAAGGGAGCAGCCGTACAGAAGAAAAGGTTCACTTCATCTATATGCCTGATTCCTTGCACTTAGTAGATGCCTAATAAATTCTTTTTAAATTAACGCACACCTTTCCGTTCCCTTTAAGGGAATACCATTTATTTATTTCCAATAATTAATTTAATACAGAAAAGGTGTGGGTGGGACATGTGTTGTGATCCTACTGGAAGAACAGTTTGAGGTAACCAGCCAGGAGGTCCCAAGGGGTTCATTCTCTTCATACACTGATGGCCTCACTGCCTGTAGGAAGGTTCTGTTCCGGGAAGAGTAGCTGCCCGGGGATTACCCAGAGCTGGCTTAGTAAAGCACCCGTGATGCCCAGGCAGAGTCCTCACCATGGACAAGCGTTGGACGAGCAGAGCTCTCCAGGTACAAGCGGCCCCGCTGCTGCTCCTGAGGCTTTGGCACGGGGCCCGCAGTTCTTGGACCACCTTCCCTTAAAGCATCCCACTCCCCGGGCCCCACACTTACCTGTCTTCCCGATTCCGATCTACGGAGTAGAACTGCTTCCGGAGCCACCTAAGAAAGCACACAGCTGAGGAGGGGTCTCTGATCAGAGGCCTCAGGCTACCTGGCTTGGATCACACCGGGGTCTCCCCATCTCCCTCCCTGGGCCCACGGGCCTTCCCTAGCATTCGCACCCAGACACCAGGGAGCCTGGCGGGCACCCACCTCTCGATCTGCAGAGGTGTCGCCGCCTGTATAGTGTCCGTCACCAGCCAGTTCAAGCCTTTGATCCACATATTCACTTCCTCCTCCGATGTGGCTGCAGGACAAATGGAAAGCCGGTGACCAGAGGCGGAGGCTGCCCCTGCCTGTCCCCCTCCTCATGCCCACTCGCCCTCCCGCACCTTGCAGACTCAGCGTTTTCAGGCGGAACTCCATGCCGTACAGGATAACGAAGCAATGGGACTGGTCGGGCCGGAAGGCCGGGTCCTCCTGGTAACGGTCAAAATCGCGCGAGGTTTTCCCAGGACGGATCTCCTTGATTTCACGAATATCAACTATGGAAGAGGAAAGGGCCTGTGAGTCAGTTCAGAAAGTGCCTCCACCTGAAACCTCCAGGGGTCTTGGCTCAGACAGTTGAGAGGGAGAGTGGGAGGCAAAGTGGATGCTAAGCCCCGGGTTGGATCTTCTCACAGGCCCCTGCCGACCCCTGTGAGCTGGCAATTTTCCTCTGCTCTCTGGGTCTCCATTCCCTCATCTGCAAAAGGAAGGGGGTGGGCCTCTGAGGTCCCTTCTGACTGTAAATTTAAGATCCAAGGATCCCAACAACCCATTTTTATTTGCGTCTCTGCCCCTTTCCCCCAACCCTACCACTAGTTTATCTCTACACTGGTTCTAAGTGAAACCAGAAAAACAGAGACATTCATAGTTATCAAAAAGCCCCCATTCTAGGGCTGTCACCTTTTGGGGAGGGGGGATTGGGGTCACACAGCTAGCGAGTGTCTGAGGCTAGATTTGAATTCAGGGCTGGTGCTCTCTCCCCATACATGACATTTAGCACTACATCGTCTGGCTCTAAACACCATATGGCACCAGGCCGCAGGAGGAACAGATGAAGGGAAGCAGGCATTCTCCACATGGAAAGAAGAAGTGGATTGGAAGCCCATTCAGCTTAGCCCTAGAGGGTGGAATCGGGTGTAAGGGGGAGTTCAATAACAACCGGAGCAGTTTGGGCTGGAATGGCAAGGAGTGAGTTCTGCAAGCAGGCCTGGAATGACCGCTTGTCCTGGATGGCAGGAAGGGGCTTCCTGACCAAGACCTGACTGATCAGACTGGCCTTGAGGTTCCTCCCAACTCTCAGCAATTCTGAGCTCCTAGTGTGGGACAGCGAGAAGAGATTGTCTGAAGGAATGGATTTCTTCGTGAGGGACAGATGTAACTCCCCCACCCCTGAAGGCCTTGTAGGATCACAGCTTTCAAGCCAGAAGCTCACCAAGGCCAGTCACAAAGGCAGCAAGTCACCGTACTTATCTAACAGATGACAATTTCTTAAGTGGGTTCCAAGGGGCTTGCTTCTTGTGGCAGGGGAACTTTGAACTAGATTAGCTTTAAGACTCTTTCCAAATCCTAAATCTCTATGCTCCTGCAAGGTAAGATAAGATAATGGTTGGAGGCGAAGAATGCTCCCAAGTAGAAAAAAGGGATTGGGCAAAGAGGTGAAGACTGGAACAAACTTTGAATGTAGGAGACTATGTAAAAATCACCTCATTCTGTATCTCCTCATTCCTTTGCAGAGGTGGGGAGCCCACAGGCATAGAATAGTGCACACATTGTCATGGGTTTTTTGGTAATTGACCAATTTAGCTGATGTTTTTCCTCTTCTTCCTTATTTTGTTTTTTCTTTAAAAAAAAAAAAAAAAAAAAAAAAAAAAAACTTTGTCACATGGAATAGCTCACTTGGGGAGACGGCAGAGGACCACAGAAGGAAATTTTGGTGATATAAAAACAGATGATAACAATAGAAAATTTTTTTAAAAGATCATTGTGTACTTGACCCCATAAAAGAGCTGAGAAAATGCACGTCCCTCTCTCCTCTTCAGAGGACTACAGGTGTGTGATACTGCACAGATTGTCATTTGTTTTGCTGACCCATCTTTTTTTTTTTGGGGGGGGGGGTACAAGGAACAACTTCACTGAATAGAGGAAGGAGGGATACGTTCAGAAATAAAGGTTTTGTAAAAAGAAAAAAAAGCTGTCAATTGTTTTAAAGCAAAACCAACAAAAAAAAATCAATAAATGAAAGAGCGCTGTGATTATAGCCCCTATCAAAAGCACCCCTCTCTCCCCCAGTCTAGCCAATTTCAAATCCTGGCCTTGCTGCATGTAGTGTGCTCGGGAAAGCCCCTGATCTCTCTGGGCCTCCGTTTCCCTCTCTATAAAATACGATGAGCCTGGGGGTCTTTCCCGACTGCTTGAAAAAGCAGGGCCAGGCACTCTTCCCGTTCCCGGGCCCAGACTGACACCAGGACTAGCCGGGACTGGCACGGGCACGACAAAGGCGCCTCCCCACGGCTGCTGGGGCTCTCCCAGTGCCAAGGGGGAACCACAGTGACTCCCCATGACCGGATGCCACAGTCAGGTGAGGAGATGCCTGGGGAAAACTGGAGGTGGGGGTGGGGGAGGGCAGGGCGGGGGACATCTTGTGAGTCATTTTTTCTCAACCCAAGGGACTTGTGAACAACAAACCCCAACCAGTGGAGAGCTAGGAGTCTGTGTGGTGTCTGTGCTGGGGGTGTAGGGGGACAGGCTGGCCTGCCAGGCGAGGGGGAGGGGGAGCTACAAATGCCCCCCACCCCCTCTTCCCTTTGCTCTCCCGGCCTCTGGCCTGGTGGGAGGCAGTCGGCGGCCAGTCCACCCCACCCAAACCTCAGGTAGGAGACTATAAATAGTCTCACAAACATGCTGAGAGAAAGAAGTGCTGTCCTCCGGGCTAAGGGGCCCTGGGGGGGCCAGGGCTGGGCCGTCCCACAGCCAGGGCACACACAATCCCCCTGAGACTTAGGTGAGTGAGGGCTCTGGTCACCCCGGGGGGGAGGGGCTTTCAGAGAGGAGCCTCGGAAATTTCTGGAGAGGGAGGCGTTGGCAGCGGTGACTTCTGGGCAAATCCCAGCACCCCCAAGGCTGCCCAGAAGCCAACCAAAAGGTGGCCCCGGAGGAGTCGAGCACTAGTGGTGGGTGGGACCAAACAGGCCCCAGCAAGGAAGGGCCCTCCTCTGCGGCTCTGCCCTTCACTTCCTGCATCATCCAAGGACCCAGGAAAGGGAAGGAGGGGGCAGCGGCCGCATCAGGGCTGCAGACAGGGACAGAACTCAGTCAGCGTCGCCCACTGCCCCACGCCGCCTGAACCCTGGGAGTTTCTGAGTGTTTAGGAGGGGCCCTGCCCCAGCTGTAAAAGGAAAGAAGGGGGAGAGCTTGCCGACGGAACGGGATCTCAGACAATAACGGGGAGAGGAATAAAGGCGGGGGGGGGGGCGCTCCCTGTAGGCCCAGCCCCCCCGGTTCTCTCCCGCCACACAGGGGGCACCTCTGGGGACGACCAACCCTAAGGCCTGCCGCCGTAATCTCTGGTCCAGCTCCTTTCTCTCCTGACTTGCACTGGGAGTACCAGTCTTTGCCCTCCTAAATGCCTCATAGTGGTCATTTATTAAATGTCTCCTGAATTACAGGATGGGGCCATGGAGACAGTAAGTGATGCACCGAACCCAGAGCCTGGAGGAATTAGAATCTGCCTCAGACACTCACTAGCTGTGAAACTGCCTGCCTCAGTTCCCTCCTCTGTAAAATGGGACTAATAACCACATTTCTCTTTCAGATAAGGAGACCATTTCCGTAAAGTGCCGCCCATGAAGAAATCCTCCTCTTGTCTCAGGCACTTAGGTTCAAACACTTCCCGAGACAGGGAGCTCACTACCTCCCAAAGTCGTCCATTCCAGTTTTAGGCAGCTCTAAAAGTTACCAAAGAGGCAGCATAAAGCTCAGTGGATACAGCCCTGGGCCTGGAATCAAGAATACCCGAGTTCAAATCCAGCCTCAGATCCTAGGCAAGTCCCTTAACCTCTGCCTTAATCCAAGGGAATGGCAAAGCAGTATCTTTGCCAAGAAAACACCAAAGAACTGCATCCAGAGAGAGAAGTGTGGAGACTGAATGTGGACCAAAGCACAGCATTTTCACCTCTTGATGTTCTTGTTTATTTTTTCTTTCTCATTTTTCCCCCTTTTGATCTGATTTTTCTTGCACAGCATGATAAATATAGAAATATGTTTAGAAGAATTGCACGTTTAACCTATATAAAATCATTTATTGTCTAGGGGAAGGCAAAGATGAGAAGAGGAAGAAAAATTTGCAACAAAAGATTTTGCTAAGGTAAATGTTAAAAATTATCTTTGCATGTATTTGGAAAAATTATTTTAAAAAAAAAACTACTAATAAATTAAAAAAAAAAACTCCAAAGATAGGGGCTCACAAGGTCATGAAGAGCTGGTCATGACTGAACTACAGTAATTGTTATGAAGCTTTTCATTATATTGAAGAGTCTTTCAACTCTCCCCTGAATTCATTCCCAGGTAAGACAGACATGGCTGGGTCTGCTCCAAATCCTCCCTTCCTCCCTCCCTCCTTCTTTCTCACCCTTCTCTGTGTGGGTGGGTGTGTCTGTCTCTCTTCCTCCCCCCCTTCTCTCTGTCTCTCTCTTTCTTCCTCTCTCCCCATCTCTCCCTGTCTCTCTTCCCCCACCCCATGTCTCTCTGTCTCTCTCTTTCTTCCTTCCCCCCCTTCTCTCTCTCTGTCACTGTGTCTCTTTGTATCTACCCTTTCCTCTTTCCCTTAATTCTGAGAATAGCTGACCCCCCAGCTTTTCGGCACCCCTCTTCTGCTCTGCTCTGCCCCCACCAGCATGTTCTCTGGCTCCCCTCCAGACCTCAAAACCATGGATCACTCCCTCCCCCCCCTCCTTGCACAAAACATGGGACACACAACCATGAACCCTGGGATGGGCGGCAGAAAATCCAAATCTAATTCTGGACTCTGCCGTTTCCTGTCTGAGAGGGACCCTGGACAAATCAGTCTCTTTGGCTGAAAAATCTGGGTAACAGAATCTACACTGCCGGCCTCAGGAGGCCAGAACCGGCAGGGTGAGCCCTGCAGCCCCACAGGAATGGGAGTGCTCAGTGCTCAGGGCACAAAGCCCTCGGCCACCTCAAAGGCTGTGACAATAGAAATCCTCGGCAAAAACAATAACAATTTTTGAAAGCAGGCACACCAGGAGGGCAGAGACAGGGCTCTGGCTTGGGAGGAGAGGAAGTGAAGTGAGGAGACCAGTTGGGTGGAGAAGGAAAGGGGGAGAGGGCCAGCCTCTGCCCAGGGCAACTTCAAAGGGCAGAAGGAGCTTCATGGCAGTCCTCCCTCATCAATGTGAAACCGCTACTGACACCTCTGCCACAGGACAGAAAACAACTTTTCTTGTGCAAACCTAGCCCTCCTCCCCCCCAGGAACGTCTGGGCCCAGGAGGAGGCTCCCAGCCGCTTGGTACCGTGGCAGCCTCCTCCAGCCAGCCTAAGTTACAAGAAGGCATCTCCATGGTGTCCTGGGCAGAGGGCTCCCACAGCCATGACCCTTCCAAGTGCCCCGTACCAGCAAACTGAGAAAAAGAATCAAAAATGAAACGCTGTAACTACCAATAAGGGCAATGGGGAGAGAGAGAGAGAGAAATTTCAAAAATGAATGTTGTAATTGGGGAAAATGAAATATTAAAAAAAATAAAATTAAATACTGGTTCAGTTGTAGAGAAACCTGGTGAGTCGTGAGTGCCTTCCACACCCTGACTCCGGGAGGGAATCTGAGGAAAAGCTCAACAAACACAATGTATGCATTAGGAAAACTGAGGCTCAGTCCTGCAGGGAACGTGTGCAAGCCCAGAACCTACCACTGCCCCCCGACAACTTCATTCCTGGCTCTATCAGTCCCACTGGCACCCCAGTCTAGTCAACATACAGCAAACATGCTAACTAACGGCTCTTCCCACTTTACCAAAAACTAAAATGATTTTGCTCCACAATGGATTGATTAGTGGGCTTTCAAAAGAAGAAACAATAAGAACACCGAATCTCACTGATAATCAAACACAATTTGGGGGTACCACCCCCAGGAAAGAGGAATGGGATCCACTGGGATAGGGAATGATGAGGAAGCTCCCTCTTCCCATACAGACTGTCACCTTCTCAACTCAGATGCTTAAAGAGCTTCCCGGAGTGCTGAGGTAAGTGACCTCTCCTTCTCCCTCTGTCTGTCCGTCTGTCTCTGTCTCTGTCTCTGTCTCTGTCTCTCTCTCACTCACACACACACACACACACACACACACATGTTCCAGAAGCAGATCTTAAAGTCAAGTTCCTGAGTTGAAGGCCAGCTCCCTATCTATTACACCACATTGCCTCTCACCATATCCAATTGGCAAGTACAGTTAAAACACTCAATACTCGTTTACTTTTAAATAAAGAGATACATCCACATTCAATGCTAACAGGATGGACAATTTGTAGAATCTTTCTGGAAAGCAATCCAGGCAATATGAGGTAATTTACAAAAATACTCATACTTCTGAAAGATAATTTCACTGCCAGGAATATATTTATCAGTGTTATCAAAAACAAGAGGAAAAAAAAAAAGATCTGCTCAATATCTTCACAGAAGCATTATATGTAATTATAAAAAAGTTAGAAGCAATCTAAGTGTCTGCTAATAGGGGAATGTTCAAATTGTGCTACATTAATATAATGGAATAATATGAAATAAATAAGGACAATTGCAAGGAAAACAAAGAAATCCAGTAAGAGTTTTCTGAAATAATGAATGGAAAATGAAAAAGGAGAACCAGAATAATGGAGTTCACTTAATTGCAGTCACGCAAGAAAACGTCATTGAGAATGAATGGCCAAAGAATATTGAAATGGAACTTGGTCCCCTGGGAGGGACTGAAAAAGTTTTAAGTCACTTTATGAAATTACTTTAAATGTGTATGGTTGTTTATAATGATATTCACTATGCAATTTCTAAGAAAAAAATAAAATTTTTGTAAAACTTAAATTTTAAAAAATAAGTAAAGTGGAATGAATGCTCCACTTGTAGAATGTATTTGAAACAGTCACAAATTTCTGTTTATTCAATTTTTGAGAACTTTTGAAAATTAATATTAAGTAATATTGAGCCCAGCTTTATTACCTGTCAACTCATTCTCATCCCCATCTCCAGAAAATAGGGAGAAAGCAACAATTTTCCCCATTCCATAGATGGAGAAACTGAGATGGAAACGAGAGGAAAAGGAAGAAAGCCAAAATAGACCTCAAAGCTCCCAATTACCCAGGGCTGGGTTTCTCCAAAGTCCCCCCTTGAAGTCTTGAAGCCCCCCATTCCCTCCAACTTCTGTGACAGCATCTCCCTCTTTCCAGATCCTCTTCCAAAGAGCCTTCCCTATGCCAAGCAGTAAAAGAAAAGCCCCTTGAACCAGCCTCCCTCCTCTGGGGGGAAATGGGGTTCAGTTTCAGCCCCAACCGGAAGGAAGCATTCTCCTCAGAACTGCGAGCTGGGCCTGGAGGAGGGCATGAGGCCCCTGGTACCTCAAACCCACATCCTGCCCACCTCCCAGCCCCTTTCTACTTTCCCATAGCACAACGACCCAATTAACCTCTCTTCTAGGGGAAGGAATAGAAGAGCCCAGCAACAAGATATTAAGACATATGGATGGGTGCCATTCCAAGAACTATGGACTCCATAACCCATTACATGGACTAAATCTGCACCATAACCTACTGACCTAAATCCAAGTACCACAGCAATGGATGCCATGACCATTACTCCCCTTTCCCAGTGAACCATGAACCACAGATACACAGATAGTGTCCAAAAAAAAATTTGTTTTGGTGGGCTTTTTCCAATCTAGAAACTAGAAACTTCCCAAACTAGAAACAAAGCAGACACCCATCAATTAGAAAACAGATGAAGAAACTGTGATATTTGAAAGTCATGGATTATTACATCCTGGGAAGTGACAAATATGAGGAATTCAGAACACAGATAATCTTCTCTGAAATGGTACAGAGTGAAGAACTAAGAAAACTCTATATGATGAAAAAAACACTCAAATGAAGCAAAAAGCTCTACTTACAGAGCTTTTGGTAATGTTTGGTGTTGCTTGGAGATGTGAGGGGCTATAGATGTACAATGTCTCATATAGAGCCAGCCATGGTCACTTTCTTTGTTTGCTTTGCGCTTCCTTTTATTGTTTTATTTTGTTGTTTGTTTTTGTTTTTTTCACAAGAGAAAAAGTGAGTTTGAAAAGAGTGGAGTGGAAGGTGTAAGCATCTATGTGGAAATGACTGATGTAAAAACAAAAGGCATTAATAAAATTTTATAATCTAAAAATGAAATGAAATGAGGGGGTTGGACTTGATGACCTTTCCAGTTCTGACATTCTCGAATTCTAATGTGCACAGCAATTAATCAACAAGCAAAAAGATTAAGCTGGTGGGCACTGAACAAGTTGGTCAGCATTGAACAAACTGATCATGAGAAGGAGGTCTGTGAGCATTCTTTCTGACTGAAAGACTATCATCACTGTCCTGCAGGCCAGTACTAGGAATGATAGAACAAAAGTAATAGGGAGTTGATACCCAAGATACACAAGAATATGCTTGGAAGAATTCAAGGCACCTAGTCCACATCCTCAAAGACTGCAAGAACCAGCAGATGTGACGCCAAGCCTGTAGCAGTGGTCTTTTCCTGAAAGACCAGAGAAAATGGAAAACATGCCTCAAGGCTGAAGAAGGACAAATGTCCTGATTTTCAAAAAAGAGGAAGAGAAAAGGGTCTACAAGCCATAGTCCAGAAAGCTTAACTTCAATTCCTACAAAATTCTAGAACTAGTTATGAAAAGATGTTTAGCAAACCTCTAGAAAGGGAAGTGGTGATTACAATAAGCCAACGTGTTTGCTGTTACAATGCAACAATTTGAGTAAATGGCATAGATGGCAAGTAAATCAAATCCAGAAATGACACTAAAAAAATCTTGACAAGCTAGGATTGAGCTGAATCTAAAAAGATGAATCTTAGCAGAAATAAATGCAAAGTCTTATGCTCAGGTCCAAAAAATTAATTTCACGAGCATAAGATGGAGAAAGTAGTTAGACAGCAGATATTCTGAAAAAGATTTAGGTCTTAATGAGACAATGGTATGATATAGCAATTAGAAGAAGTAATTCAGCCTTGAGCTGCATTAAAGATCCCAGAAAAAGAGAGGTGATGAGAATGCTACTCACTCTGCTTTTGTGGGACTGCATCTGGAATACTGTACTCAGTTTTCTGGGTACCAGTTTAAAAAGGATATTGATACACTAGAGAGTATCCAGAGAAGGGCAATTAACATGGTAAAAGGTATTAATTCATCTTATGTGAGGATCATTGAAGTCAACAGAGAGAGGCTGGAAAGGGAGTTGAGATAATGATTGTCTCCAAATTTTTGCAGGGTTATCATGTGATAGAGCACTAAGGTTTGTTCTGTTAGCCTCCAGAGGCAAACCAGAAGCAATAGGTAGAAGATAGCAGAAAGGCACAATAGGCTTAATGTCAGGAAAAGCTCCCAACAATTAGACCTCTTGAAGAGGTCATGAGTTTTTCCCTTCTTGGATTTTTCCAAGCAGTGGCTGGGTAACTACTTGTCGTGTCCATCAGAGCAGCAATTTTTTTCAGGTATGAGTTGGAATAGCTAGCTATCAAAATCCATTCCCATTTCTCAAATACTCCGTAAGTCATACATAATAAAGCTAGAAAGGTAGTATAGGACCAGACAGTAAAAGGCTTTCCATGCCAAACAGACAAGCTACTGGAATTGACCACGTAATTCCAGCAGGAGTACCATAATTCAGCCTATGCTTTAGGAAAATCACAGCTGAATGGAGGGTAGCTAGCAGGCCCAAAAGACCAGGATAATAGTCTAAATAAGAAATGATAAGGATTTGAACTGAGGTGGTGATCATGTGAATGGAAGAGAAATGGATACAAGAAATGGGGAGAGAAAAATAACAAATCTGGCAACTATTCAGATAAGTAAGGTGAGTGAAAATGAAGAGCTGAGGATGAAATAAATGAAAAGCATTCATTAAGTATTTTATTGTTATTGTTAAGTCACTTTTTAACCATGTCCAACTCTCCCTGCTTCTATTTGAGTTTTTCTTAGCAGAAACACTGGAGGGATTTGGTCTTTCCTTCTCCAGTTCATTTTACAGATAAGGAAACTGAGGCAAACAAGGATAAGTGATTTGCCCAGTACTTACTATTTGCAAAGCACTGAGATGAGTGCTAAGAATACAAATAGAAAAGACTAATGGAGAAGACAACATTTATGGAAGGTTTCAGCAGCAAGTTCAATGGAAAGGTCCCAGGATCCATGGGGTACATCACAAAGGAGATGGTAATACCTTTTCTTTATTGTCATCTCCACTAATAAAATTGTACAAGTTTCTGATATTGAATCATTTCCTAGTGCCAAGAACTATGGAGCTAAATACTTATTTTTTCTAGGTCTTCAATAGATGTAGCTCTGGTACCTACAGGACTAATTGTCAAGCTCCATCTTCAAGGGGTTATTGCCCAGGACGGCGGGTAAGGACACTACACTGGAAGCACTGCTGATCCCATGGCACCTGGGCTCAAGGGGACACCAAAACCCAGATTACTGACAGGATAATACTGCCCTTGATAAAGACAGTATGGAAGAGTTCATCTAGTAGGAAAGATACTAGGTTTTCTTGGAGACATAATGAGTTTGAGTTTAACAATCATATCACATTTGGACTATACTTGACGTCCTAAGAAGAAATACTTTAAAAAATTAAGTCAGGAAAACAGTTAGATGTGACAGAATTGAGATCCTTGTCAGGGAATCAGCGATTCTAAAAGCCATTCACAGGAATCAATTTTCAGAATACTTCAGAGATCTCCAAAGAATGAAAAGAGATTGTGGACTCTATCATTACCTCAAAAAAAGGGAAACCAGGATGATAGCAGTAACTAACAATCCACACATCTACTTTCTCAGCGCCATAGAATCTTCATGAGAATGGTCAAAGGTTTCCTTCATGATTATATTTGTGAG
Source organism: Myrmecobius fasciatus (assembly GCA_023553655.1). Lineage (NCBI taxonomy): Eukaryota > Metazoa > Chordata > Mammalia > Dasyuromorphia > Myrmecobiidae > Myrmecobius > Myrmecobius fasciatus. Next base: position 176,186 of record JAJPUD010004175.1, read on the forward strand.
TATGTATACATACATGTCATACACACACACACACGAAGTAAATAGGCAAGTTTTTGTAGTTTTGTATTACAGGCCACATCATCACAGTCAAACAACTGACTGAAATATAAATACAAGGTCCTGGCATATTTACTGATTTAAAAAAAAAAAAAAAAAAAAAAAAAGCATTTGGACTCTGCAGAACAAAACGTGAGAATTTAATGGGCTCTCATTCAACCCGAAGTGGCCCCCAGGCAACATTAAGATCATATGAGACTCCTTGATAGATGTGACCACAGAAATAACTTTGTTCAACAATACTCTGATTAAGAATATCAAGTGAGGCATAAAACAAGGAGATGGATGTTTGCCAAAGGTGTTCAACACTGTCAAGGAAGCCATAACTGCATAAAGTCCAAATGAAAGATTATTAATAAAAAGTAAGGGCCTGTGGATAATCCAGTAAGATTTATGTTCTATAGAAAAACAAAATACAAATATATATTCAGAAAGAGTCGCTGATACTCTACATACCAATCCAAGGAGGTGAGAGGGAGAAGGATAATTATTTGTCATTTTAAAAATTGAAGTTTAATTGATGCCTTTTGTGTTTATAGCATGATCATTTTTAATATACCCAGAGACTCACAAGTGACCTCAATATTCAAACCCCCAGACAAAAGGAACATCACTCTTACTTACATACTGCTTCCCACAAAGTGAACTTTAACTGGCTACAAGGAAGAGAAAAATCAACACACCAGTTTTGTAGGCAGCACTCCATGCTGATGGAACCTACTTGGATGGACAGAGAGCATGCAATTCCTCATGGGAGAGGCTATTTCTAAAAATGCATTTTCTCACTAGCTCCAGCAAGCAGTAGGAAACACTAGCCATGGGGCTCTCCTAAAGTCTTCTGTCTGACTTACCCAAGGCACATATCTATATATACATATATATGCATGCATCCATACACACATAGAGTACTTTCAGGTACAGGTACACACATTCCCAGCAGCAAATGCACACATAACCACATACAGGCACACTGCACCCCCTCCCACACACACATACACACACACACATATACACACACATGTTTGTGAGAAGCTCTGAGCCCAAGTAGAAGAGGGAAGGAGCAGGCAACCAATTGGTCCCATCTTAGGTTTGGAATGACATTTCCTTCTATTCCACAAACTAGTTGAAAATAGCATCTTTTTTTAAGTTTAGAAAAAAAAAAAAAGAAAAAGAAAAAGAAATAAATATATTTTAAGAATCAAGGCTCTCAGCATCTGGAAAGGATGGAGATCTATGTTGTGGTGACACAACAGGTGCAGGGCTTGAGCTGGGTCATCTCTCCCCTCCTGGCTGTCAGCCTATGCCAGCTGGAACTCTCTCCCACTCACTCTAGGGCCTTTACCACTTCCCATCATCTCCTCAGAGCCAGCTTTTCTTCTGCAGCCCAGGCTGGGTTCCCTATTCCTGATAAAACTAGAGGATGATATTGATAGGCCAGACAACACAGGGACAAACAAAGTCACAAGGTCAGAATCCCCCAGTGATTGAGTGTACCCTCAGATAGTAGGTCCCCATGCTTGAAGCACACCCAGAGTAGGTACCCACAACACATAAAGCCCCTCAGCCTGAAATACATTTCTAGAAGCCGTAGGAAAGCCCCCCTAACCAGACCAAACACCCCCAAACAGCAACCATTTCACCAATGTCCTCAAATCTTTTGGCCTAATAACCAACCAACCAAGGAACAAGGGGAGACCAGTTTGATTTAGTGAAAAGGACTTTAAAATGGAAATCAAGAGAATGAAATTAAAACTCCTAGACCCTCCACTAATTCTCTCTGCCATTCTAAGCAAATCCCTATGCTGTGGATTTTATTTTCTCTAAATGGGAGGTGGTAGTGGTAGTGGTGGTAGAAAAGCAAATGGTCTCTCTAGGCCCTTCCAGCACCAAGCTTCTATGACCCATCTTCTTTTTTGTTGTTGCTGTTTTACTATACATGAGGAAATGCTCATTATATTTGGTGTTTAAGTTCACAACTTTTTTAAATTCCAAAAGGAATTTTAAAAACAAAATAGTTTATGTGTCCTACTTACTGTGGTCCTAGACCCAATCTAGTTGTTGCTGAGAAGGAAAAGAATCTCATGATCCAAAGATGATTAGGGAAAAAGGAAAAGAACCAATATGTTCTAAAAATGTATATAGCAGTTCTCTTTGTGGTGGCAAAGAACTGGAAACTGCAGGGATGCCCATCAATTACGGAATGGCTGAACAAGTTGTAGTGTATGATTGTGATGGGATATTAATGTGCTATATGAAATGATCACCTCATTGATCTCAGAAAGGAGAGGGGGAGAGAAAGGAGAGAGGGAGAGGAAGAGCAGAGAGGGAGTGAAGGGAGAGAAAGGAAAGACTTCCATGAAATAATAAAGAATGAAGTGAGAAGAACCAAGAGAACATTATATATACAGTAACAGTGATACTGTTTTAAGAACAATTTTGAGCAAATAAGTTATTTTGACAATTACCAATACCCAAATTAACTAAAAATGGACATATGAAGAAAAATCCTATCTTCATCCAGAGAAAGAAGTGATCAACAGGAGTATGTATAGAATGATTTTACATATATGTAAATATTTGTATCTAATGGTAGCCATCTCTAGAATGGGAGGAAGGAAAAATTTTACATGATAACTTTATTATATATTTAAAAGGAATAGCAAGTTGTACATAACAGGTTTGCAGTTCTTTTTATTATACTATTATGGAAACACTTGTTTTATTCCATAAATTAAAAATAATATATTTTTTAAAGAGAGATGGAAGACACCAAAGGCAAAGACAGTAAGCCATCATGTCTACACCTTGAAGAGACCTTAACAGATCACCTAGACTCAGAATTATCATTTTACAAAAGAATTAGGGTGAGGCCCTGGAGGTGAGACATCTATCCCTTAGTTTGTATACAGAGTTCACAGTTGAGCCGGGATTTGAACCTGGATCCTCTCACTTACAAACCAATGCTTTTTATTCTGCACTGAGCTGCCTTTGCTCCATTTCACCATACCCCCAATGCTTAGTGTCTAACATGCAAAAAACACTTAATAAAGTTTGTCCTAGTAACCAATCCCAGCCTTCATGTAGCTCACCTCTCACCTGTTCAAAACAAACTCAAAGATTTATAAAATATCAAGACTCTTCCTAGTTGGACAGACAAAGACTCACACCCAGGAAACAATTAGAGAGCTCAGAACAGGATGTAAACAAGAGCTAAGTATATGGAGAAGATGCTGAGTGCTGTAGGATGCAGAGACTGATCGATAAGGACTGCCTGCCAACATCCCTGGGGACAGAAGATGGAGCTAGGTGGGCCCTGGAGGACAGCAGTACCAGACAGTCAGGCAGAGGGAAAAGGAAAAAAGGAAGGATAACTGGGGGGGCAGGGAGGCGTGGAAAGGGCGTATATAAAAAGAAAGGAAAAATCCCAGTACACTGAACTGTGGACAGGATGTGTAGGGAAGCCCAGGATAACCAGGAGAGAGTGCAATTCAGCCAGAATATGGAAAGCCTTGGGTAAGTGCCCAAAGTCCCTGAGGGAGGCTTGGGCATGGACCCCAACATTTCAATAAGTTAGGACTGAGGCCTGTGGAGTACATGGCTCTGTACTGGACCCTGTGGGGAAGAGCCAATATCCAGGGGGAGACCCCTCCCCCAAGGACTGATGCCCCTCCCCCCAAGACCCACAGGTTCCATAGCTCCCAACATTGCCCTTTACTGACACCATCCAAAGCTCAGTCCCAGTACCTGAATACACAAAGAGACAGAGAGAGGAAGAGAAGGAA
>JAJPUD010004175.1:191896-209143 GCA_023553655.1 Myrmecobius fasciatus
CTGAGCTCCCTGGGGCCCCACCCAAGACTCCAGAAGGGTCCCAGGGGGGTTGTTTACAGAGCATTGTTGTTTCTGGGGCCAGGAAGGAAGCGGCACCTCCTGTCGCCCAGGGTCTTGGAGTCCAAACACGTGTCATAAAAAAGGTCCCCTTCCCTCTCCAAGACTGGCTCTCAGAAAGCAGGAGCTGGCCAACGGGGACAAAAGTCCATGTTTTCTGTGAGCCAGGGTGGCCAGATACTCCAGACTCCAGCACCTTTCGGAGGATTCCTAAATACCTCCTTTTAGAGAAGGGTTGTTTCATGCTTTGTATTTGCATATTTGTACCCCTGCCACCAGGCACAAACACTTACCAAATGCTTGTTGTTTGACTGATCAATTGATCCTGTTTCAAGCCTGAGGACTCCTAGCACAGTGGGGAACTCAGAGATGAATTTGTGGTAGAGTGGAAAGAATGTCACATGTGGACAGAGGACCAGAGTTCAAATTCTAACATTACAAGTCACTGGGACTTGGACAAAACTGACCTCTCTAAGATACATTCCAGCAAAAAATTAAGAAGTTCTGAGTCAAAAAAAGGCACCTCACAGGAGCAGTTAGATGGCAGAGTGAATAAAGCACTAGCTCTAGACTCAGATACTAACTAGTCACAACCCTAACAGCCTCCCAAAAGAGAAAAGAAATAGGTACCTGGTAATAGCAACATTATATGAAAATCAACTTTGATAGACTTTGCTCATCTCAGCAATATGATGGCCTAAGACAATTCCAAAAGGCTCATGTTGGAAAATGCTATCCACGTCTAGAGAAATAATTATGGAGCCTGAATGCCGATTAAAGCATACTATTTTCAGTTTGCTTTTTTTTTTCCTCATGGTTTTTCCCTTTTGTTCTGATTCTTTTTTCACAACATGACTAATGTAGAAATATGTTTAATATAATTGTACATGTACAACCTATTTCAGGAGAATTGTCATCTTGGGGAGGGAGGAGGGAAAAAATTAAAAATGAAAATCTTGAAAAAGTAAATGATGAAAATGGAAAAAAAAGTTAAAAAAAATAAGATAAAACCATACTATTAAAAGAAAAGAAATAGGCATCTCACAGTTCTACCAACTGTGTCTCTTGAAAAATATCAAAGCTTGGATCAGAAGCTATCCAGAACTCATCCACATCTCAGCCCCAGGTTCCCCAACCTCACAGGTTTTATTCCACAGCCAGCTCCAGCCCCAGCACACAGGACCATCTGTACCATCAACCTAATCACAACAGGACTTTTTCAGAAAAGAAAGGATTTCCCAAGATCACACAGCTAGGATGTGGCAAAGCAGGAATCTAAAGATAGGGCTCCTAACTTCATCTTTCTCTTGGGCAGCATCAGCAGAAGGCAGCAAAATGCTCAGGTGGCCACTGGGTATAGAAAAATGCCCAAGGTCAACCAGCTAAACTAGTCAATGTTGGAGCAAGGATTTAAACCCAAGCCTTGATTCCAAGTCCAGGCTGCTGGATCCTACAATGAAGTGGACTACCCTTCAAGGAGCTTTCTGTTCTCAGGTACCAGGAGACTAGAATGTCTACTTAAGATAATGCAGAGCGACAGGAAAAGTTAATTTTGAATGTTGGAGGGGATGTGGGAAGGCTGGGACACTGATGCATTGTTGGTGGAGCTGTGAACGGATCCAGCCATTCTGGAGAGCAATTTGGAGCTATGCTCAAAAAGTTATCAAACTGTGCATACCCTTTGACCCAGCAGTGCTTCTATTGGGCTTATATCCCAAAGAAATCATAAGAGAAGGAAAGGGCCCCACAAGTGCGAGAATGTTTGTGGCAGCCCTTTGTGTAGTGGCTAGAAACTGGAAACTGAATGAATGGATGCCCATCAATTGGAGAATGGCTGAATAAATTATGGTACATTAATGTTATGGAATATTATTGTTCTGAAAGAAATGACCAGCAGGATGATTTCAGAGAGGCCTGGAGAGACTTGCATGAACTGATGCTGAGTGAAACGAGCAGAACCAGGAGATCATTGTACACGGCAACAAGACTATATGATGATCAGTTCTGATGGACATGGCTCTCTTCAACAATGAAATGTTTCAAACCACTTCCAATTGTTCAGTGAAGAAAGACATATACACCCAGAGAGAGGGATGTGAAATGTGGACCACAGGCATAACATTTTCATGCTCTCGATTGATGTTTGCTTACATTGTGTTTCCTTTATCTGATGTCTTTCGTGTAGATATGTTTTTTCTTGCACAATAATGATAAGTGTGGAAATATGTATTCATATATTCGATTTGTCAAGTATTTTAACATAATTATCATGTAGTGGATATCCTGCCATCTAGGGGAAGGGTGGGGAGTAGGGGGGGAAAATTTGTAACAGAAAGCTATGTAAGGGTTAAATGTTGAAGAACCACCCATACATATGTTTTGCAAATAAAATAATATTTAAAAAAAAAAGATAATGCAGAGCCCTGAGAAGTTTCCTCTTCCACAAATGAGAGGGATTGCACTAGTTGGCCTCCAAGGTCTCTTCCAGATCTAAATCTGTGCTTCATGGAGATTTGTTTGCTTACTGGGCACAGACAATGCAGAAATTGGTTTTACTTGACCACACATGTTTGTAACAGAAGTTTTATTTTTCTTACTTTCTCAAAGGGTAAGAGGGGAGGAGGAAGCACACTACAGATCTAAAAATAAATAAACCTACACTTCTATGAATAGAGCAGTGGACTTGAAGTGAAGACCCAGGTTCAAATTTGGACTCAGGTATTTAAGAGATCTGTGATAATGAGCAAATCACCAGCTCAGTTTCCTCATTCGTAAAACATCTCACAGTGTTATGAGGAGAGTACTTTAAAGTGTCCTGGTTATATGAATCATTATCAATACAATTATTATCCAAAATACTCCATGACATAATAGGACAAAATTATGTACTGGTACAAAAGGGATAGAGTACATTCCGTGGACCTATAGAGCCTGGTACATAGCAAGTACTTAATAAATATTTATAGAATTGAATTCTGTTTCCAATCCCTGCCAGCCTCCCACCTCTATCTGTGCAACTTTCCCTTTCCATGTCTGACCTTGAGGGTCCCAGCCACCCAAATCAGACAGGAAGGAGTTATCAGGCTCCAGATCAGATCCCTAACAAAGCTCATGCCCTGCCAGTCCATCTTCCCTCCCTCCAGTTCATCCAGGGCTGAGGTCTTCGAAGCCACTTCTTTTGGGTTAAATTGAGAAGGGGAAAAAAAAAAACATGATTAATCCTAGGACAGGGGCACTGGCCGTGAGGAATGAGGACCGAGTTCCCAATACAACACAGGCCTTAGAGGCTTCTCTTATTTTCTACAAAGCAGCAGTTTCTCAGTCAACGTGTTCAAACAGCTTTTCTCTGCAGGCAGGCAACAAGTCAGAAAGCAACCACCCTCAGAAGGAGTTAACATTCAAAACAGATGAAAACCGCCTTTGGTCCAGAAGGGACAGACCTGGAAATATCCCTTCCTCCAGAACTCAGAATCACAAAGGCCTAGAACAACAAAGCTAGGGGGAAGGAGGGAAACTTAGAGGTCACTCAGCCCAACTCTCTAATTTTACAGAGAAGGGGAAATGACTTCCAGGGTCATTCAGTGAGGAAGTGGAAAATCTGGTACCTGAACCCAGGTCTTTTATCTCCACATCCAGAGCTCTTTCAATTATAGCAGAAACATAACGGGATGTACTTACTCAAGCACCAGAGTTCCTTTGTGAAACTTTTATCAGTCAATCAACCAAGATGTATTAAACACACTCTTATATAGAAAAGCAGTGTGGAGAGAGAGCTGGTATCAGAGTCAGGAAGAACTGGGTCCAAGGCACATCTATGAGACATGCCAGCTGTGGAGTACCAAGCAAGCCATTTATCCCTTGGTGGCCCAGGAAACGCTATAAATTGTAGAGAAAGTGCTTGCCCAGCTGTAACAGCACCCTCATTGGGTGCTCCCTATGCTGAGGAAATCCCAGGTATTCGAAGGAAGTAAAAGAAAGAGAGAGAGGGAGAAAGAGAGACAGAAAGGACAAGAGAGAGAAAGAGACAGAGGGAGAGAGAGAGGGAGAGAGAGAGAGAGAGAGAGAGAGAGAGGACAAGAAAAAAGAAAGACAAAGACAGAAAGAGAGAGGGAAAAGGAGAATGTGTGAGAGAGAGAATGAGAGAAAGAGGGAGAGAGGGAGAGAGAGAGGGAGAGAGAGAGAGAGAGAAAGCACAAAGATACTATATTCCAGACACTAGAGATACAAAGATAAGAGTGAAAGAGATTCTGCCTTCAGAGAACATATATACATAGAAGTATCTACAGAATAAATCAAAACAAAATAACAGAAAACACAAGAGGAGGGCTGGGAAAGGCTTCTTGTAGGAAGCAGCACTTGGGCTGAGTTTTGAAGGAAACGAGGGATTCTAAAGAGGTCAAGCTATGACATAGCTCATCAAGCTGACCCTAAGCTGGGGCACTCCCTTACACCCTCATCCCTCACCCAATCCCACTGAAGGCTGAGGAGACAAGAGGCCAGGGATGGCAGAGGGACATGCAGAGTCCTAGGTAACAGAAGAGGCAGAGCATTCCCACAGAAGTCAAGAAGGCCGTTTCAGGATTATAATTCTTTGCCTTAGTCCCAAATACTCAAGATCACGGCCCTGGACTTATCACCCATAACTTATAAGGGCAAGAGTTCCTAATCATTTTTATGTCATGGACCAGTCACATCCTCTCACGCCATCTGTCAGGTAAGTCTGATAAAACCTCAAAATTACATTTTTAAATGCAAAAAATTTAAAGATACATAGGATTACAGAGGAAGCCTATTACACTGAAATATAATTATCAAGATTTTTTTTAATAAAACAAATTCATAAACCCCAGATTAAGAACCCCTGTTAGTGATACCAATGATCAAGGACACTCAAAATCCCCAAGGTGAGTACCACTCCAGGAAGACCTGTAAGGGGGATGTAAAATTCAAATCTCACATCTGGGACATTAAGGGCTTGGGCTGCATATAGGAACTTCATATGCCAAATGCCACCCAGCTCTGTCTGTGTTGCATATGTACAGATAATACCTTACAATGAAAATGTGACACCTTCAGAATGAAGGTTACTCCATAAGCGAATGAAGAAGTCAAAGAGAAAACTCAAGTCTCTGAACACTAATCCAGGGTCTTTAGATTTATAGCAAACTGTCTTGTGGCACAGCAGGAAGGAGAATCCTGGCTTTGGAGTTAGAAGAACTGAATGCTGGGGTTAACTTTATTGTAACACACTCTGGACATCACAGACTTCCAGAATCACTTGCCTTCTTCAGCTCTTCTTTAAAACAAAGATGAACAAAGAAGATGTTTATTGTTCCTTCTAGCTGTCACAGTCAATAAAGCCTTTACTTCTCTCACACAATCATACTCCAACTCTTATAATTGTCCATAGATAAAAATTCTCTCTCTTTCTCTCTCTCTCTCTCTCTCCCTCTCTCTCTCTCTCTCTCTCTCTCTCACACACACACACACACACACACACACACACACAGACACCCATTGGACAGGCAAGAACCCATCAGACACAAATCCAGAGAGGAAGGCATGTGCACCAGCTCATCATGCTTATACACCCCCACTGCCACATATGTGTAGCAAACACAGGCAGCAGACACACCCCATATAAATATCTATATCCCTAAACACATGTATTTGTGCGTATGTACAATATGAGTAGCTGGATCCAAGACACTGATAGAAACACCAAGAAGCAACAGCACAATCCCCTCCTCAGGTTAGGACTGAGGGTGTAAGGGAAGAAAAAATGGAGAAATGGAATCCTATCTAGCCCCATAATACAAGTTTCTGAGAAACAGAGAAAGGTAAAAAATATGGAGGGCCACCTAACCCAACAAGGCCAGGCTGGCTTCAAGCAGATCTGGTGTCCCTGACCCTGGAGGGACTAAGTAGTCTGAATCTTGCTGTTTTCCAGTCTCATTGCATGCTGCTCCTCACTATACTATATACTTCAAACAAACTGGACAATCCTTTAACCCTAGACAAACACTGTATCCCCGATACCACCACACCTTTGTTCAGGGCAGTCTCCCACACCTAAAATGTCATCCTTCTCATTCTGCTTGCTGAATTTTTACTATTCTTTTAAAATCCAACTCAAATGACATCCTCTTTCTTTCCTGTTGGTGATCACTTTCTCTTCAGATCTCACAAAACACATTTCAAGTTTCTGTCGTTTATTTTCCTCTCAAAACCCAGTCCCCTTCCAAAGATCTCAATTTCTGTTAAAGAACTTCCTGTTCATAACTTGGATATTACTCTCTCTTCCTCATTCTCCCTCATCCTATTATCTTATTCCATTGATTGCCAAATCCTGTCATTTCTAAACTGACCCTTTCTCTCTACACACACATAAGCTAACTAAACTAATTCAGGCCCTTGATCTCCTACCTTACCTCCTAAATAGCCTCCCTGCCTAAGTCTTAGTACACTGGAATCTATCCTCCACATTGCTGAAAGTGATTTTCCTGACTCCACCATTCAATAAGCTCCAATGGTTCTCTATTTCCTGTAGGATAAAATATAAAATTCTGTTTGTTTTTAAAGCCCTTCACAACCTGGTTTCAACCTTTCATTAGTGCCACATTGTACATCACTTCTTTCTTACACTTCCGCAATCCTGCCAAGCTGCTTTCTTCCTGTCTCTTACACACAATGATTTCCCACTCCCATATCTCCTCACTAGCCATCCTCTCTGCCTGTAATGCACTCCCTCCCTATGAGTCTCCTAAAATCCCTTCAAAAACCTGTTTAAACATCCATATGGAGCTTTTCCTGATTCTCTTCACACATATTGCTAATGTATTTATTCCCTTTATATTCATTCTACATAGTTTTAAGGAGGTTCATGTTTTCTCCCTTATTAAAATAAAGGCCCTTTGAAAGAATAGTAATTTTCATTCTTTGCTAGATCTAGAGCCTAGCAGAAGGTAAACATTAGGTACTTAATAAATGCTTACTGAAACACAGGGTATCTATCACATGCTTAGTACTATTATCTGTTTGTGTTTTATCTTACTAGATTATAAACTCCCCAAGAGCAAGAATCCTCAAGAAGCACAACATACAGTGGAGTGGAAAGAATCTAGTATGTGGAGCCAGAAAACCTAGGAAGGGAATCCTTACTTGAGATTTAACTTACCTACATGACCTCAGGCAAATAATATGACTGAGGGACAATGGAATTTCAAGCTGGAAGGGTCCTTAGATATCATCTTATCCAAGCCCCTGAAGTTTGAAATGAAGAAACCAAAGCTCAGAGTGAAAATCCATAAAGATTAAAGCAATTCCAGGTTAAGACAGGACACCTGAGTCCAAACCAGCATTCTTTGTCTTGAAAAGAGATGGAGGGAAGGAGAAAGGAAACAAGTATTTATTAAGTACTAACTATGGCCAGAGTCCTACAGGCTTCAAATCCAGGCCCTCTATAAGTCTGCTTCACATGCTATCTGGACATCTGAATTATAGGCCCTGAAAAATGCTTGCTGACTTGACCTGGTAAAGTATCCCATTTAGAAATCCAGACCTGGGAACTATGGGACTGGCTGGGAATGGGCCATCTTATCTTACATCTGAGATTCTGGACACCCAGATCCAAGTGCCCCATCTCCATTCTCAAGTACCAGGTTTATATGAGACACTCCCCACTATCCTCAAATTCCAAACCAGGTCACTCTCCTGATTGCAAATCCCACCAAAACCTTGCCTCATTCCCAAACCGAGCTCTCTGTTTCTTCAACATGCCTCCTGCTATCCTCAGATTCTGAGTCACCTCATCCACCTCGTCCACATCCTCAAATTATTTGTTGCCTATCCCTTCTCCAACATCCTCCTCGCCCCATCTCAAATCTTGAAGCACCTGGCTCCACCCTTACTCTCCTCAAATCAGGTGCCTTTTTCTCCTCCCCCAAACATCATCACTGAGCAGCCAGCAGAACCCAGGCTTCCAGACACACACATCGATCTAGTACTGGGTATCCCCAGAAAAACAATAGAAATGGAACAATCTCCAGTCAGAGGATACCCTTTTCTATGGGGCCTGACTGACAGCCTAATGTGCCTAGAGAAAGGAGGCAGGACATCAACTATTTCAATTATCTAGCTCTTGCCCTTAAGATCGATCCCTCCTAAAATCCTGTTTGGATATAAACAGTAACCATTCCATTTTCCTTGAGGATATAATCTATGTCTTCCCCTACCCTCACCCCAGCTCTAGCTGGAGAGAAAAAGCCCTTCATCAGTCTGCCACAGCCAGAGTTGTTCCTCTTCAGGCCTAGAATCCCAAACTCACTTCAGACCTTCCTTAATAATTAATTGCCCATTCTGAGATTTCCCATTCCCCCCCTCCCTATCAGGTGCTCTCTCCTCCTGGAGGTTCTATGGGTTATTTCCTTTAGGTATCACTTCCAGGCTCCCATCCGGAAGAAGGGAGATACAGTCCTAAAAAAAAAAAAAGTCCTGGATGTCATTCACACTATCACCCTCCACTGAAGCTAAGTTCTTGCTCTAGGAGCCAATATTCATGCATCTAGACCTAAGCCAACCCCCTTGACTGAGGAGTACTCTCCTTGAGGCCTGTCTTGGAAAAGGTAGCCTACACACAGCAACTGTATTACACACACACACACACACACACACACACACACACACACACCCCACCAGACTAGAAGGTCTGGATTGATCAGAACGCACCCTAACTAGGAGAGGTACCCCATTCCCCTAGCCAGGTAATCTACCTTCTTAACCAGGTCTGATTCCAAGAAAACCCCCTGTGGATCTGACCCAGACTGCACTGATATTCAATGTTAGGACAAAAGGCCCAGCAGGAAGGAGGGAGCCTAGGGGAGGCCTTCTCTTCCCTCCCTCCCAGGCCTTCCCAAACACAGCTTCCTTCCCTTTGGGATCGGGAAGAGTAGGGAGGTGGGGAGGCAGGCGCCGGTAGGCTGGCCGGCCGGCCTCCCTCCCCACCCCCCAACCTAACTGCAACAATGTAACAACCTAAGCGATACACTGTGGCTGTTTCTTTCCTCTTCAGGCCCAGAGCAGGAAAAAGCCGGGAGACAAAGCTACCCCTCTTCTCCTTGCCTGGGGAAGCAGGGCACGCATTTAGGGGAGGGGAAGGAGGGACAAGGGACATAATCCCTATCCCCCGACCCCGGAATTCATTCTCCCCCCACACACCAGCATCAATGACTCCAGCTATTCTGAAGGAGAGGGCACACATATCTACGCCCTCGGCCTATAATCAAGAGAATGGGAAGGTGTCTTCCAGTGCACCTGGGCCCATTTTTCCCTGGATGAATCGTCATGGCAGCCAGTACCTGATCCACTGCCTACAAGGCCAATAAAAATCAGCAGGCTACGGGTGAAGGGAGTGTAAACCCTTAGCCCCTGCCCCCTCCCCAAAGCAACCAAATTCTGAGAAGTAGCAGGCGGCGGAAGAGATCTAGAAACACATAAAGTTTGCAAAAATATCTCCACCACCCCCATCCCAGGACAAACAGCTGGACCGAGCGATCCAAGTTCTTCTCCAACCAGAGAAGGTAGGGAAGGAGGCCGGGGTCGCAGGTACCTACCCGCTCCTTCGATTTTATCTGCCCCTCGACTCCACGTGATCTGCCGGGTCTCCAACTTGACCTGGAAGGTTTTCCTCTCTGGTCGCTGGGATTTCTTGGAGTAGAACAAGGTCATGACTGTGCCCACTTCCAAACTCCGGCAGAGGTGCAGCGCCTCGGCCTCCGACGGAGCACAGGCCCCGCAGCCATTGGCGAAGGGGGCTCCGACCCCTGCCATCATTCCGAGGATCTCTTGTGCTCTTCCAGACCGGAGTTAGTCCCAAACTGCAGGCCAGCGAGCCCCGGAGGGCGCTCAGGAGGCAGCGTCCCGACTAGGGCTGAGTCTGCCAGCAATCCGCGCAGCAGCAGCAGCAGCGGCTCCTGCGGGGGCGGGGAGGAGGAGGAGAAGGAGGAGGGAGAGGAGGAGGAAGGGGCCGAGTTAACCAAGGAGGCGCCTGGAGACCGACCCCCTCCCCCAGCGCCCCGCCCGCGCAGACCCCGCCTCCCAGCCCGAACAAAGACCCCCCCCTTCCCGCCCCCCACCCAGGCCGCATCTTTCCCTCCCAGCTTTCCCCAGGCAAGCCCTCAGGACCACCTTTCTACAGCCAGCACAGTCCGGGTTCGGCGCCCCAGCCCCTAGTCAGTCTTCCGATCTTACGAGCCCAGGCATCGATTTGAGGCCGATAAGATGTCCCAAAAACTCAGGAAGTAATGGCTGAAAAACAGCATAGAACAGTGTCACACTCATACAAACACAAACCCAGCACCCTGCAACAATCCTTCATACACCCTGAAACAGCCGCCGCCACCCCCCACACACACACCCTGAAATAGCCACGTACAAATAATGAAAGTCACGGAGTGCAATAGTACCACACAAGCAGTGGCACACACAAGTCCCTGGGACAGTCACACACAGTCGCACAAGTACCCAGACCCAACCTACAGCCTGAGTCAGTTTCACATCTCGGGCACCTCTACTACCTGGGCCCGTCTTTTCCCCTTTCTCTCTTTCCTCGGCTGGAGGGGGTGGGGAAGAAGGGGCTGATGGGTTGGGGGGAGAGAGATCTTTTGCCCCTAAATCAACACGTGCATGGGCTCCAGAAGTGGGAGAGAACCTAGTCGAGCAGCAGGGCGGTTCCCAATTTGCCTGCCCCTGCCTCCGGGCCTCTCCCGGTCGGCCTGTCTCTCCCTGTCTCCACTCTTCTCCCTCTCGTTCTTTCGGGCTGGAGCCCGGCTGGGTCTCCTAAGTGCCCCCGGGCTCTCGGGCCCCCGCTGCCTCCGGCCTCCCCCGCCCAACATCCGGTGGTGTCCGTAGCTCTAGCTGCAGAGGGACCAGGGAGCGGGGAGAGGGGCCGGGCGGGCGAGTTAGAACCAAGACGCTCCCCCTTTCCCGGCTCTCAGAAAGACAAAGCGGCGAGAGGGAGGGGGTGGGGGAAGCCCAACCTCTTAAAGGGACACCAGCTTAACTCCGGGGGGAGGGGGACTCCCTTAGATGTAATACCCCTTCCTCGCTCACCTGAGCGCGTCTAGCTCAGCTCTGCAAAATGGGAAGGGAGGTGTCGGAGAGAGCTGGCCCCAGACCCCCGAATCGACCCTCACTCCCTCTTTTTCTTAGGGGGATAGGAGGGTGGAGTAAAGGACGGAAAAGGGGCTTGGGAAGGCGGTGCCACCTGTTGATTGGTCAGGGGGGCAACTGATTGACAAGGTTTCCTCCACCACCCCTTTTCCCACTGAGAAGTGGAGGCGGCCCTGGCTGAGGTCACTTCCAGACTGTCCGGACTAGGTTTAGCCTACCTTCTCCCGCCCTTAGGGGCTTGCTGATTGATTGATTAAGTCCTACCTCCTACCAGCCTCTGGGACTGCCTTCTCAGTCTCTCCACTGGTCTGATCTTTGGGTTACGGACTGGATCTGTGGTTTCAATGGAATAGGGAAGGCACCTTCTCAGAGTTTCCTCTTATGTGTGGGTGCGAGCTCGGGCGCTCTGGATGAACTCTTTTACCCATAATTGTCATAAAAATTATAAATGAAGGAAATTTCATTTAGGGATTAGTAAAAAAATAAAGCATTATTTTTTTCCTATTCTTAATCACAGTATTAAAAAATCTATCCATGGAGTCCTACACCACGTTAAGAACCTGGTCTAATACAGTTGTGTAGAGCTCAGTCTCTTAAACTGGATTTCGACCCATATGGAATCTTCCAACTGCATATGGGAGGTAGTGACATTATGATTTATTATCAGTAAATGTTTGATTTGCATATCTATTTTATAAACCTATATACCCGGGTCACGTAAAAATTTCTCAGCGAAAAGGTGTCAAGAGTGGGAAATATTTAAGAAACCCAGAACTAGAGAGATTCAATAGCTTGCCAGGCTTAAACAGGCAATATGTATCAGTCAGGACTTGACCCACAGGTTACTTTCTCTCCTGTGGTTAGGTTTCTATTCCGGTCATAAATGGGTCAAAAATGTCAAAAGTAACATTCAATCATTTTGTTACTTAGTTACTTTTCAGTTAAATCCAACTCTTCATGATTTCATTTGAGTTTTGTTTTGATTTTTTTTTTTTTTTTTTGCAGAGATACTGAAGTTTGACATTTCCTTAACCAGCTCATTTTACAGATGAGGAAACTGAAGCAAACAGTGTTGAATATCTGAAACCAGATTTGAATTCCCTAAGATGAATGTACTTGATTCCGGACCAAACATAAAATCCACTTCACTGTCTAGCTGCCCCTTTGAATTATACTCTAACTGGACAAAGAATTCTACATTGTGCCTGAAGGCACTTCCACTTCCAGTTGGGAGCTTCCATCCTAAAGCCAAAGTGTGGAGCACATCGAAATCAAAAATTCACTTCCAAAGCCTAGGTGAAGAGTTCCTACATTTCTAAATTAATTTAATAAACATTTATTTATTTATTTGTGGTCAACTATTCACACAATAAAGTTTCAACTGGGAACTGGATAAAAATCAATACAAAATAATTTGAGGTCAAGGGCTCTAGGAAGTGGAAGGGAATCCAAAGGGGCCTCAGGTAAGAAGGCACTTTAACTGAACCATGAAGGAAGTTAGAGATTTCCAAGAGACTGATTAAAGGTATGCATTCCAGATTTAAGGACAGTCTAACCAAAGACTTGGAGACAATTAATGGATCAATAAAATTTATTAGACATCAACTTGTGCAAGGCACTGTGCTAAGTACTGGGGATACAAAAAGGGCAAAAGACAGCTCTTTCCCCAAGAAGCTTACAATTTAATGGGGGGAGAGAACGTGCAAATAAATATATATAAATATATATTTATATATAAATATATAAAGCAAGCTATACCCAAAATAAATAGGAAATAATGAACAAGAAAAAAGGCACTGGAATTAAGAAGGGTTGGGGAAAGCTTCCTGTAAAAGGTAAGATTTTACTTAGAAAGTAATTTCTTTACTTAAAGAAAATCAGGGAAATTAGCCATCAGAGCAGAGGAAGGAGAGTGTTCCAGGCAGGGGGGACAGCCAGAGAAAATGCCTGGAACTGACAGATGTAAGATCTTATCATTGGATCCAAAAGTGTAGAGGAGTAAGGTGTAAGAAGATTGGAAAGATAGGGCTCTGGATGCTAAACAGATTAATTTGTATTTACTTTTGGAGACAATAGGAAGCCACTAGAATTTTTTAATTGGGGGGGGGGAATGTGACGTGATTGGACCTGTGCTTTAAGAAAATCCCTTTAGTGGTTGAACAGAGGATGGTTTGGAGTAAGCAAATCCACCAGTAAACTATTGCAATAATCCAGGTGGGAAGTGATGAGAATGTGCACTAGAGTGACAGCAATGTCAGAGGACAAAAAAGGACTTATTCAAGAAATACTGCGAAGATGGAATCAATAGGCCTTGGCAACCACTTGGATATAGGGAGGGGGATGGGTAAAGATAGTGAAGAAAACAAGGATGGCAACTAGGTTGCAAGCCTGAAGGACTAGAGGGATGATATCCTCTACACTAATTGGGAGGAGGAGGAGAAAGGGAGGGAGGCAGAAGAGGAGGAGAGACAATGAATTCTGTTTTGGATATATTGAGTTTAAGATGAATACTGTACATCCAGTTTGAGATGTCTGAAACTGGGAGACGTCATATTAGAGCAGCAGAGAGTCATCACTATAAAGATAGTAATTAAATTATTGGGAGCTGATGATACCAGCTGAAGAAGTATAGAAAGAGAAGAGAAAAGGGCCCAGGACAGAACCCTGAGGGTCACCTATAGTTCAAGGGTGGAATCTGAAGGAGGAGCCAGCAAAGGAGACAGAGAAGGAATAGTCAGCAACTAGAGTCCTAAAAATCTAGAGAAAAGAGAGTGGGAAGGAAATGGGAGTGATTAACAGTATTAAAGGCTGTAGAGAGGTCAAGGAGAAAAATTGAAATGGAATATGAGGTCTGGGGAAGAAAATAGACAGTTCTGATTACTCTCCCATATCCTTTGCTGAATCATGATCTGTACCCTGCTCCTCACTGTGGCTGCCACAGTTTAGATCTTTCCCATCTATGTTTCTCTTTCTCCCTTTGTAGGTATGTGTATATACAGATATACATTTCTGTATTATATACTGCAGGGCTTCTTAAATTTTTTCCACTTGTGACCCCTTTTTGCCAAAGACATTTTCCTGGATCAGGAGTATATAAATATATAAAATCTGTATACAAATCAAACATTTACTCATAATAAATCATATTTTCATGATCCCATATTTAGTTAGGGGTATGTTGTATATAAACTAACAATATATATGTGTGTGTATATATACACTGCACACACATATACATATATGTGTATCACACATATGTATATGCACACATGTACATATATTATATATTCATAAATTTTAACCTGTGGGAGCTGATTCTATAAATAGCATATATTATAATTATATATAGATATATATAAATCAATTCCTGCAGATTCAATAATCTCTATGTATATGACTCCTAGATCAATATACCTAGTCTCCAGACTGATTGCCAGTTCTGTATTGTCAAATTGCCTATGGGCTATTCTGAAATAACTGTACATCCATATCTCCTCTCTTCCTGGCGTCCCTATTTTTATCGAGTCTCATCAACTATCTGGTCCCCTAGGCTTACAAACCCATTGTCATCCTCTACTCCCCTTTCTCTCTCTCTCTCTCTCTCTCTCTCTTTCTCTCTCTCTCTCTCTCTCTCTCTCTCTCTCTCTCTCTCTCTCTCTCTCTCGCCCCACATTTTCAATCAGTTGCCAGGTCTTATTTCCATTCATCTAGCCACTACCCTCCTCTCTCCTGTACTATTGTAATAATGTCCTTATTCATTTTTGATTTCTAACAATAAAGGCAAAAATCTACAGGAATGTCCTGGATTTCACAGTCCATGATAAAGCACTGGGCCTGGAGTCAGAAAGGCCCAACTTCAAATCTGATTTCAGATACTAGCTGGGGGAACCTGGTCAAGTTATTTAAGCTCTGTCTATCTCAGTTTCCTCAATTGTGAAACAGGGACAATGACAGTACCTATCTCATAGCTTATAATGAGAATCAAATGAAATAATACTTGTAAAGCACTTAGCACAGTCTCTGAGACATAGTAGGTATTTAATGAATGCTTATTTACTCTCTCCTTAAATCGATCTCTCTTCTTTTCTCTTTCCTCTCCAATCCATCCTTCATATAACAGCCTAATATATAAAAAAGTAATATTCCTAAAGTAAAGTCTGACTAGTCCCTCCCCTGCTCCAAAAGTTCCAGTAACTATTGCATCTAGAATAAATTCCGAACTTCTCCATCATATAAAGAGCCTGTTTGGAACCTGATTCCAACCTACCTTTCCTGAAATACACTATTCCCTTTCCCACACTTTTTGGTCAAGTCAAACTGACCTTTTTTTGTTCTTCCTTTGTGCATGATATTCCATCTTTATTCCATCATTCCATCCTTCCATAACAGAGATGTGCTTTAAAAAAAAATGGTATGGCAGCAAGATGATTTCAGAGAGGCCTGGAGAGACTTACATGAACTGATGCTGAGTGAAATGAGCAGAACCAGGAGATCATTATACACGGCAACAACAGTACTATATGACGATCAATTCTGATGGACATGGCTCTCTTCAACAATGAAATGTTTCAAACCACCTCCAATTGTTCACTGAAGAAAGCCATATACACCCAGAGAGAGGGATGCGAAATGTGGACCACAACATAACATTCTCATACTCCTTGATTGATGTTTGCTTACATTGTGTTTCCTTTATCTGATATATCGTTTGTGTAGATAAGATTTTTCTTGCACACCAATGATAAGTTTGGAAATATGTATACATATATTCGATTTGCCAATATTTTAACATAATTAACATGTAGTGGATATCCTGCCATCTAGGGGAGGGGTGGGGAGTTGGGGGGAAAAATTTGTAACGGAAAGCTATGTAAGGGTTATTGTTGAAGAATTACCCACACATATGTTATGCAAATAAAATAAAAATTAAAAAAAATGGTATGGTTGGGGCAGCTAGGTGGCAAAGTGGAGAGAACAGCCCTGAAGTCAAAAAAACCTGAATTTAAATCAGGCACTTACTGTGTGATCCTAGGTAAATCACTTAATCCCTGTGGCCAAACCAACAGCCAAAAAAAAAAAAAAAATCCCTAAAACAAACCTACAAACTATTGTTATCCATGATTGTAACAGACCACTTTTGGTGGAGAGTCACTAATAGTTGGAGTTGGCCCAGGGATCAAGAAGGCTCCTTCCAGGAAGTATCTTGACTTGAGCTTTGAAGGAAGCTAAGGATTCTGACGGCAAAAATGGTCTGAACTGAAGTAGTAGTATGGATAAAGATGCAAATGATAAAAAAGAGCATACAAGAAAATAAGAAAGAAGTTCAGAAGGGGAACAAATGGCAATGCTATTACTACTGTGATATTCCTTCCACATTGCCCAGATTAGGGGCATAATGCCCCCATGATCTGGAAAATCCACATAAATTTTTGACCCTCCATTCATATCACAGATGTCTGAATTATTATATATATTAAAAGATAAAATATATTGATATTATTATTGCCTATTAGCCTCTGAGTGTTGTCTGCGGCTTCTGCAAAACCCAAAAAAGTTCCATTTAATTTCTTATATCAACCTGACCTATGATATATTGATACCTTGATGGGGAAAGTTGAGATGTGGAAGAGATAACTGTATACTTCTTTTTCTCCCTAAGAACAAACTATATGTAACAGATAATCAGAGTTTTGTATATTGTTCTCTCATGAAACCATGCATGTTTCTTGATTAAGTTCATTATATGTACTCATTTTTCCTCTAGAATGTTAGACATAAAAGTAACAGCAATATTGTAAGATGATCATCTGTGAATGACATCTATTCTCAGGATTATAATAATCCAAGATAATTCTGAAGGATTTATGATGAAAAATGCTATCCATCTCCAGAGAAAGAACTGATCATGTCTGAATACATATTGAAGCATATTTGTTTAAACTTTATTTATTTATCTTGAATTTATTTTGCCTATGTTTTCTTTTATATCAGGACTATTATGGAAATATTTTGTAAGGCTGA